>JAIPRL010001979.1:0-56727 GCA_025469235.1 Pemphigus obesinymphae
CTTTCTAAAAAAAAAAACGATTCTGAGCGAAGCTTCAGTGGATATACTTGACAATTATTGCAGATTATACTAATAATATATATATAGGATAATATTATATAATATAATCAGGGGCGTCATTTGGGGGGGGGGCAGGGTGTGCAATAGCACCACCACTAATTTAAAAGTGGCCTGCCAATACTCTAATGCGCCGCCATAGAATATATAATTGCGCCGACCAAATTTTTTCGTAATAGTTAGTTAATAATACTTTTTTTTTTTTTTTTACTTATTTACGTTTAACGTAGCATTAGAATGTGAAGAAAAATGGCCCGGTGAAATGTTAAAATTGGCCTGTCTAAAAGCCCGCAAACCCGAAAAAAATTCTGAAATGACGCCCCTGAATATAATGAACAAAAAAAGTTGAAAAAGTACGAAAAATGATTTGGAAGCAAAGAGATTCAAACCGAGGACCCCGTACAAGACAACGCAATGAATTTCCAAAGTAGAACAAGAAAAATATATCTCTTAAGAGAATACTATACACCCTTTTTAACGGTGTATTATAACTTCTCTCTCACATAGTCAAAATATATACAAAACATGAAAGATGAGAATATTTACTATATAGTAGCGTGGAGTTTTTTTAGTTAACATTTTTTTTATATATTTTTTAAAATTTCATGATTTTCAATCACAGATTATATATTTTCAAAAAAGGTCCATGATACTGCACACTACTGCATATTCTCATCGTTCATATCTTGTATACATTTTGACGCTGCGATTATATAGAGAAAAGTTCAGTTATAGAACGTGAACGTGATTTTTAACAAATATCGTGATATTACTGATAACATAATACTCGTAATAATAAATGGTAGTGACACATGGCTATTTTTAAATTACTTTTAAAATCGAATTAAATATTTTTAAATAATTGTTGGATTTTCATTTTTCTTATAATTTTACCTTTACAAAACCCCTTAAAAATCGGGTGCATAGCGTCCTTTTAAACGCGTTTTAATTCGCGAATTGATAGAATTTAAATTTGATATAACTTTAAAGTTCGACCTCCAAATTTTGACTTCACCATTATTTTTTTAATCAGAAATACATATTTAAAAAAAAAAATGCCAAAAATCGAATTTTTTTGTCAAGTAAGTATCTATTATGAATTAAATGACTCAAAATTTAAAATTGCTATTAGTAACCTAAAAATGGGTAAAAATTTTCAAAAAAATGTTTGCCTTCGTGATGTAAGTACATATGTTTTGGATGAAAAATTCAAGTTTATGTGTCTATTATTTCCCCGATATTTGAACACATTTCATACCAAAATAATACATATTACGGAAAAAAATTAAATGGGTATTCAAAACAAAATTAAAATGGCTATTAAAAAATATTGTACCTACCGATTTTTAAAATTTTTTTTATGTAACTAGAAAAGTATATTTTTAACACTATACTAAATTTTCAGATCTTAAAAACTAAAATTAAGTCTATTGTGAGGCAAGTAAATGTCTCAAATTTACATATTGCTATAAATAGCCTAAAAACAGGTAAAAGTTTCGAAAAACTGTTGGTATTAATATTTTTTGTATGTACGTTTGTGGTGAAAATTTCATGCCTCTAGCATCAATATTTTTAGAGTTATAAAGAATTTTACCATAATCGTGTTTTCCGATTTTTATGCTAATTTTTTGATAGTTTTTTCTTACGCGTTTATCGAAAAAATTAAAAAATCGAAAAATGACTTCTCTAAAGTATCAACTAGATAAAATTTCCTACCGGAAACCGGGTAGGTTTGTAAAGATCAGAGTACTCCTTCTGGTAGACATTTTGTACACAAACATAAAAAAAAACACATCATCGTTATACATTCTTCGCTTCGCTCAGAATCTAAAATTAAATATAATGGAAAAAAAACACACATAAAAAAGCATGTCATATGTATTTTGAGAAAGTTTTGGAAAAATGTATTTATTAGATTATTTATGGAAATAAAAGTTGTTTTATTCTATCTTAAAAATATTATTTTGCATATTATATATATTTTTACAAGCTAATAATTATATATTTAGTTTATTAAGTAAATGTTTTAAATATTATTTTATAATTATATGTACCTACAGTATCTACTATTACAAGTTATTTTTATTTGATTTTTAATTCTTAAGTCTTATTGTTCGCATTTACTAAATGCAAAATTACTAAATATGTCTTTAAATTTAAGAAAAATTAACTTTTTAGATATGGGACACATATTTGATTTATAAGTATACCCGCTCGCATCTATATGAACGTCAAAAAAGTGCATGCGACAGCTAAAAACGCCACATTATACCTACGTTATTGTGGAAAAATATTTTCTCGGTCTGTAGTCTTAATTAAGAAATCCAATTCGTGTACAATATTGTAGACAAAATTAGTTGTGTATATTTTAAAAATATAAAATATTTATTCATTTTGAGGGAGGGGGATTTTTAATGGTGGCATAACATCAGCTCTACATTTTGTGCTATTGAAAAAATGACAACTGTAAAACAAAGTTAATTTTGTAAAAATTTGGTTTCTATTTAATTACTATTTCTACTAATTATACTACAGTATACAAGAAAACATTTTTCTTGTAAAACAGTTTTGTAAACATATATGAAATACAGAATATCGCATATCCACACTTGTGGCCTATAGATACTCTTAATTATTTGATTGTGATATTATGATATCTATTGACACATTGCGCTATTAATTTTCATGAATTCATATTGTACATATTTAATAAAAATCATAATTTGGCTCGGGTACCCAAATAAATGTTAAGCAATTAATATTTCAGAAAACTGTGCAAGGTGTGATTGCCCACAAAATTGTCAATATCGTGAAAATAGCTTGACTTCACAAAATCGTGTAATTTACCCTAAATTTAATGGTGTTTTCAAACTGACCGCTCGTACTTATATTTTGAGTATTATTATATCTATATTTTTCAAAATACGTTCTTACTTGTTTAAAATAATCAAAATTTAAATTAAAAACAAAAAATTTTAGTACACTGATATCATATATTATTTAATAACTATTTTCCGAACAGCTTGACTTGGCCCTGTGGGCCCATTCGACATAGTTTTTACAATAAATATATTAACTACGATTTAATTTGTAACAATCGCAAAAAAAAACGATAAATTTCTGAACTTCAAAAGTCCGTAACTTCCAAATTAAGTCCGTCCAGTCAATTCTTACGAATAAAAAATATACTAAATAAAATAAAAAGAATTCAAAAAGCACGAATATTTACACATTTTTACAAGGTATAAACGAATTTTGAAAAAAAGACCTGTTTATTAGTTTATCATTAATAACTTAAAAATGAAGTACGAATTATAAATTCTGATTATACTATCGAATTTCACAAAAATTAAAACATTTTTATTTATTTAAGTCCATTTTTGATCATTTTAAACCAGTAAAAACGCATTTTGAAAAATGGCGATTTTCGAGGTTTTTTACCTATAACTCAAAAAGTAAGTACGAGCGGCCAATTTTGAAAATACCATAAAATTCAGGGTTAAAAAATGAATAGTTTAAAAATATTTGTTCCAAAATTAATAGTACCTATTATTATATTTATTATCGTATATTCATAAATCAATTTAATATTTTTGTTGATTTAAAGTTGATAAATCACCAATTATTTTACTGTCATCATAATTTAACATTATATAGGCACAAACACGGTTCAAAGAGGAGGGCCAGGCCCCTCGGATTCTCCCTAAATACGCCACTGAACATGGGCAATCTAGGTTATTATATATAGGTTATGTAAACATTTTTAAATTGTACAAGTTCTATTTTTCTTAAAAAGTTCCTGTATATAAATCCCTTAAAGCCGACCACATGACATCCTTAAATTCCAATTAGTAATAAATAATTTTTATAGTAATAATAATTTTTTAGTTAATAATAAAAATAAAAAATCTTTAATTTCCAATATTTTTAGAAGAATGACATGAATGTTTGTGCGAATTTCATAAATGGATTTTAGTATGCAACCTGTATAAAATTATATAGTACTAACCTTAGTGGAACACCTATCGGGTGCAACTCTTTTTGAGTGAGACTACTTGTAAGTGCAACAACTTTTGAGCCGAGTTTTTTTTTTTTGTTATTTCATATAATTATACACAAAATGGAGGTATTTAATGGAACTTGAACTTTTGAAGTGGTATATTTTTTTTACAGTTTTAGATTTAAAAATTATATATAGTCCCGTGTTTGAAAAGAATAACTGTTCATATTTTACAAACGCCACTCGTTTCTATCAAATAAAATGTGTACATGAATGAATTGCTATTTACTATAATGACTGGATTTGTACAGTATCGTAATACAATTTAAAAATGTATTTCATAAATTAAATTATGATATTTACCGCTTATATAATTTTTTAATACATGTAAAAATTTTGTATGTAAATAAAATTAAATAAATTTGAAAAAAATGTAATAATATAGTTTTATTATAAGAAACAATACAAAACTAACAGTATACATATTATGTATATTGTGTAACTATAATAATAATAATAAAATAATATGAGCATGATCTTTTGGAAAATTGTAACTTATATGTAAAAAATAAGATTAATAATCATTAATAAGAGTGTAATAAAAGTTATAATAGTAATTATATAAATTTAAAAATATAATATATTATATATTATTATATAGGTGTTAAAAATACAAATATATGATAAATGACAATATATGATATGAGAGTTAAAATTAAATAATAAATAAAAAATATACATAGGTTATAAATAAGGTAATATGTGCAATACAATGATACATAATGTTTAAAACAATGTAATGAAAAATTATATAAAATTATATTATTATGATAAGAGAAAAAAAAATTACATTTACACTCATACAAAAGCATAACTATATTTCATGTTTGTTAAAGGATTGAGATTATAATGCTACCATGGCCATTAAGAAAACTGTTAAATTAATAGAAATTTAAATAAAGAGAATGTATCAATAATGGAAGAGGAAATGGGAGTAATATTACCAAAAACAAAGAACCCCAGTTCATCACAGGACCAATTAATATAAGGTATTTATAGTCACCACATAAAATAACGGATTGAGGTATGTGGATATAAAGCATTAGTTTGATAGTGGAAACATGAGTTTCGACAACTGAAAGAAAGAAATGGGGAGGTATACAGTATCAATCCGTAAAGATCCTGAATTTAAGGACAATAAACATATTTCTCAACATCGTTGACACTTGGAGTAACTGGAGAGTATTTAAATGAAGATTTAATTTCAATGAAAACAACTCCCCCACGAAAGAAACTTTTACTAGGGTTTCTATCAAATCTAATTATGTCAAAGCCAACCAGCCCGAGTTCGACTTCATTTATAATATATGTATATACACTCTGATGAAATAAGTGGCATGCAATGTTATGGTTCATGTAATTATATAGGCAAGATAGCTGCTATATTAATGACCTCCACATATCGGTAAATATAGATATGAAAAACTCACTTAATACATCGGTTGTGAGTAGTTTATGACAAAAATTAATACTGCACTTATAGTGTCAATTTTTGGTGATCAGACTCAAAAACAACGTAGACGCACTTTTTATGGATTATGCGAAGAAAAAATTACGAAAAACAACTAATTAAATCTGAAGATAACAAAGAAAACAATAGAGCACTAATTATAATAAACACACTGTGACAAATATGTGTGATTCATGTTACAGTTTATTTGTGTGCAACAAAAACTTGTATTATAAAACTAATGGTCAAATTCTATATAAAACAGCAAACATATCATAATTATACCAAGTTGTTCTCCCTATAATCTTGAGCACACATCACAACGAAGAAGTTTTCATAAGTATATTGATTAAAGTTTCTCAATAGAATTGATTTTGTGTTATTCTGGTTCTTCTTGAAAACCTGTAGAACTAAATATAATTAATTAATTTTAATTTTGGTTTCTAATACAAAAAATACATTTAAACATTATATTGATGAATATTTTTAAATTTGTATCTATACATGTACGAAGTGAATACTAAGTTTATATATATATTGAAGTAGCTTAGAATACAATTATATTGTTATAATTCAAAAATAAAGAGGGTAATAGGGGTAAAAGGGGTATATATAGTTATTATAAGTTAATGGGGAGAGTTGAGAATATTAAGATGATATTATTATTGAGTGTTATGTTATTATTAAAATATTTAAAATGTATTAAGATATTATATAGGTAGTAAGATATCTGGATAGGTACTAATAGGTAACTATTGAATATTAATGTTAGTATATGTTAAATGATATTATATTTTATGCTCTTAACCTTTATTAATGAATTATTAATTATTATTACCTTCCTCCTGATGTTGTTAGAAGGGTCCTCGGGGTGAGTAAGTTCGAATATGTATGTGTACTTGAGTTGTCGTTTATATTTATTAATGTGATTAAGGAAGCTGGTCCATCATAAAGTACCGAGCAGCAGGCACTTCCTAATTCGAGTAAAAATTATTTCATTTCAATTAGATGCGGAAAAAGTTTAGCTTGCTACACCCAATTCATCACTCACAAATACCTCCAGTAGCCAATACTGATGTAATTAAAGTCGGAACATCTATTTTTTTTTATACAACATAGTTGCTTATAAGTTATAATACATGAGTAAACAATGTTTTAAATATTTATATTGATTGTCTTGCACATTTTAAATTAATTTTGCAAAACAAATCTGAAAAACAAAATTTAATAAATAAGTTTCAGATTTTCAAAATTTAAAAATTGATAAAAAGTTCAAATCTCAATGATTATTAATGACCATCAGTATTCACAGACAAAGATATATTAATGAGATTATAAGCAGTATTTATCTGTTTCTCTCCATCACATTCATAACATGGCAATTTAGACTTTTATTTCCAACATAACAATTAATCTAGTTATGCAATAAGTCTTCTGAAAACTGATCTGAATTTGTTATAAAATATTCTTTTAATTTTTTGACACAAAAATTCAATATATCAATATTTAAATGTCCAAATATATTAATTTAATTTTAGTAGGATTTAATAAAATCAAAAATTCAAGAAAGTTGATCTAAAATAAATTTTACAACAAATTCAGGATAGTTTTTAGAACTCCTATTATATTACTATATATAATCGAATTTAGTCAGTGGATTGTGTACACAATTTGTCAGTTTAGGGACACATCTAGTTTCAAGTCCAACATTTCTACAGGTAGGTAGCTGAATACATAGAACAGAATGTATTGTTTAACAAAACTAGTGTACCGAGGCTATTATTTTAACTTACGTTTTATCTATTGGGTAGTTGATTTGGCATCAGTATTCCTCGTACACTTGAGGATGGTCGAAACGCCATTACACAAACTCCGAGTTCGATTTTGACACCATTACGCAGGAAATCGCGGTCGGAAACTGATGGTGAGATCCTTTTCGGGCAAACCGAAAACTTCCTTAAGTGGATTTTCATATTCGACATACCTACCTACATAAAACCAAAAATAATCTTCGATATTCTAAAATGTTATAATTAGGTATTTCAACTTGATACAGAATAGGTATACCTAATATTCTGGCCCTTTGAGTACTGGTATTCCGTAATTCTTTATATGCAAAAAATGTTGTGGTTTGTATTTATATTTTATCAATTACCAATTATCACTGATCTTATCATATCTTGTTCAATAACCACACTTTCAACCACGGTTCAAAACACATATTTTAGCGGGAAATAATTGTATTGATGTGAAGGATCCATAGCCCATAGTGTACTATCTTTAAACAAAAAGTACCGTCTGCCGATTTGCCGTTTTGTAATATTTTTCAGTAAAATATTAAAATGTAATATTAATTCTGTTCCAACATGCAACTACTCTGTTTAAATAATTTTCCAACGAAACGTTGTGTTTTCTCATATTTTATGCTCCATTATTGTTAGAATAAAATCAAATTGTATGTTTTTTCGATCGAATGTTCGCTTAAAGTCAGCAACACTGAACAGGTACCTAGTACCCATCTCCCGTTAAATTGAAGTGTATTTGACCGTGTAGATCGTGTGTACTACTGGTCAAAAAAATGTGCAGTACTCAGATCAAGAGTCTTGCGGATCTCGCGAACAAAAGACTCAACAGCAGTGAAGATTTTGAAGAGTTCCAGACGTACGCCACACAAAATCTCGATTTAGACACAGTTAGTTAAACTAATCCGTTCTTGGAACAATAATTTTAGTTTTTTTTTTCAGTTATAACTATGAATGGTTTAATAATATAAAGATGGGCACGTATTATACATCATTATACATAGGTACCTGCTAGTTGTATACCTACCTACAATAAAATTAGGTAGATACCTACGTACCTATTACTATTATTTATAATTTTATAAAACTATAAATAGGTAATTCATCTATGATAAAACTAATTTAAATATTAGATTATTAAACATGAAATGTGGAATAGAAGTTTTTAATTTATTATATTGTTTAAATTATATGGTATTTAAGTGCAAAAAATAAGTTATACAGAGGTATTTTAACTAAAATAAGATCTATTTAGATACTGCACTTTTATAATTTATTTAACATTAAAAAAATTATTGTTAAAATTGAAAATAATAATAAGTTTACCTTTATAATGCAAATATACTGCTATGAAATTCCACTATTCCCAATGTGCATAAGCGCAACTGGTGAGGGGGCATTTGAGGGCTTTGCCCCTCCCATAAAAAAAATTGTTTTCACATAATTGATATTATAAAATAAATGAGTTTCAAAATTGTTGTCTTTATGGGTTGAGCCCCCCAAGATTTTACAGCTAGTTGCGCCACTGCCAATATGTATTTTAAAGCATCATTTGTCTTTATTTAGTGGAACAGTTGTCTAATTTGTTTTAAAAATAGTATGAACATTTATGACAACAGTTTGATTATATAAAATCGAGTGTAAAATACTATTGAATATTTTATTAATAAGAAAGAAGTATTGATATTTAAAAAAAATTGTCTACCTATTTATAGTAGATTATTATTTAAAATATGTTTAGAAATCAAATATTTTGCACGCTCACAGAGTGGACTTTCCTAACTTCGTTCTTAGCTTGTTCAGTTTTAGGTATATGTACCTTAGGGTGCCACTTATTTTTCAAATATTGGAATTTTTCAGATATTTTTATATTTCAGAACCAGTATTTTTTTAAATTCTATTTAGACTAAAACTAAAACCCTATTAAGTGATTAAGTGTCAGACCAATCAAATAATGTTATACGTAGTGCCAACTTGAATCCAAAATAAGGACTTTTACAAAATATTATAAAAATAATAGGTTTTTTTGGCCATTATTGCTTAAACTATTAGAGATATTAAACAGAGTTTTAAATAAAAAATATTTTGCATAGTTAGATTTATAAAAATAGTTCTTTACATATATTGTTTATTTTTTTATTTCATTTTAAGGAAATCAAAATTATAACAGTGAAAATTTTCAATGTGTAAAAATAATGATTAATTCACCCCAATAAGCTTAGCTTGTAGAGGGATGAATAAATTACAACATAATAATAACCTAAAAAAGGAAAGTTAAGTAGGTACCTACTCTAAAAATATACAGAGCATACATTTTCTTAAATAAATATATAGGTATATATAGATTTTAACCCAAATTTGAATAAGACAAAGTTAAATTAAAAAAAGATTTAAAAACTGGTTATAATTTTAAGTTTTCTAATAGATAATTAAATATACTTAATTCTTTTATTACATAAGTAACCTAGTTTATTTTTTACATTGTTGAAAAATTTTTTTTTTTTTGTAAAATGACATTGAATTAAATATAGTTGGATCTACTTAATCTATAAAATGTTTTCCGATATCTTTTTTTGTGTACCATAGAGAAATGGCATATGCTCTAGTTTCACGAGTGTTTGGTCGCTTATTATTAATTTTATTGAACATGTATAATATAGCAAACTGCTTATACAGAAATCTGACTGGAAGTACCTTAAAATCTAAATAATTATGTGCTGTAATGTCTTGTAAGTCTCTCTTATTTAAACATATCAATTGAATTTTGCTGTACTTCTAAAGGCCTCATTGAATTTTTTGCACAACCTCCCCATATTGTTAAACAATACCATAAAATAGACTTGTACAGTGCTTGTTATATATGCATCTGTTCAATAGGTAATATTTTATTTAACTTGTTCATTTTAAAAACAATTGATCTTAAGCTCATAACTAAATAATCAATATGTACATTCCACCATAGGTGACAATCAATAATTAAACCTAAACACTTACGTCTATTTACTCTCACTATTTTTTGACAGTTATAACAATTTTTAGTATCATTATTACACAAATGAATTAATATTTCATTGATAACTATAGAAAATATATTTTAAATAGTAAAAGCAATAAAAACAGTTTTGTTAATATTTAGAGACAGTTTATTGCCATTTCACTCATTATATATATTATTTACTCCGATTTCTGCATTTCTTTATACAATTTTCCATAAGTAGCTTGAGAAAAGGAGGCAAGTATCATCGGCATATGTGACAATTTGTCCATCTAATTTCAAGTTACTTATATGATTTATATATAATATAAACAAAACCAGCCTCAACATACTACCTTTTGGTACTCCAAATTTGATATGCTTTTCATCATTCAATACACCATTTACTGTAACTATTTATTTTCTCTTTTCCAAATAGCTTATAAACCATTGTAAACTTTCCTCCACTATACCATAATTTGGCAGTATTCTGATAAGTTCAGTGTGATCTACATTATCAAACGCTTTTACTAAGTCCTTACCAAAATTTTTAAGCATTGAAAAATACATAATATTGAAATTTTGAAAAATCAAAGATCTTTTAAGTTTTTAGCATTTCACTTTGTAACTAAGATAGGTACATAAACAAATTATGTAAAAACCTATTTTATAGACCTAATTATGAAAAATATTTTTTATTTAAAACTTTTTTTCAATATTATTAACAATTTAAGCAATAATTGCCAAAAAACTTATTATTTTTATAATATTTTGTAAAAGTTCATACTTTGGCCTCAAGTAGTAAACTTGTTAACAAGGCACATGTTAACATTATATTATTGACCTGAAACTTAGTAGAGTTTAGTTTTAGATTAAATAGAATAAAAAAATACCAGTTCTTTAGAGGATTACGATATTTGAAAAATAAGTAACACTATAATGTACCTATTATAGGTAGGTACATTTTTAATAATGTATAATATGTACGTCTTTATGTATAAAACGTTTATACACAAATTTGCCCATCCTTACTTTTATAACATGACAATTATTTAATTTTAAATAAATTAAACAAAATATTATATTGAATATATTTTTGAAAAATATTATCAAAATAAAATATGTTTTATACTTACCATCTCTGTAGTAAGTATACATTAAATTAATATTTACAAAAGTTCATTTTAAGTATTTTGCTTACAAAAGCACTCAAATTACTATTAATTAACTGACTGTTAAAAACTATAATTATAATATTAATTATTATTATTCTGTTGATAATTAATTAAACCCATAAATATTTTTCGCTAGATAGTAATTTTACTTTTAATATTATATTATCAACTGAAAAAAATATACAAAAATACTAAGCTTGTTGGTAACTAGTAATGAAAAAATATTAGAAAAAGGCCTAATGTACATTTTATGCATAGTTATTTTAATTAAAATTAAGTAGGTGCATAAGTAATTATTATCATATATAAGATTTAAAATCAAATATTCCTCAAAATATTCTAAATAATAATACTGTTCAACTATAGATATAATGACAAGTAGTCAATTAGATAGTATAATATATATTATATATAATTTATTATAGTATATAATAGATTATACTTCTAAAAACTGAAGTGACATTTTTTCTACCTACCATTTGAGCTTCAAGTCAATGAACTATAATTACATGTGAATCATATACCATACATAATTTAATTTTAAAATAACTGAGTATGATTCTAGCACAATCTTTTTTCCACCTGTGAAATTGGATTAAAATAAGTGCATTTTTTTTTTTTTTTTTGTATAGGTATTATCTGGCTACTGATATTAATCAAAATTATATTTGTCTATACTAAAAATATAACATTCAAGTTAAGACAAATTTATTACTAAGTGTACACTTATACATTCTGACCAATTGTCACACTATAATATGAAATGCCATTAACTATTTCAACTATATAACTTATATACCTACTTTATTTTAATTATCTTATTTAATAATAAATCATAAGTATTTTGAAAGATAAAGTTTATACTTTATTTATTACCCTTATTATATTATTATGTATTTTTTCAGATATATTCATTGATAGATGAAAAAATTGGCCATGAAGATGGACCAAAAGTGTTGGAATATATATTAGTAGGTCTTTCTGTAAAACCTGATGCCCAAAAAGAAGTTGAAAAAGTATACATATTATACATTTATTTTTATACATTTTAATAATTAAACATTTTATTTTATAGGTTTATGAATATGTATTAAATGCAATTAACACTTTGGAAATACCTGAAAAGATGAAAGTTTGTTTAATTAGTCGCTTATCATTAGAATTAAATAAACTATCAACGGAGCAATTAATAAAATTTATAAATATGTGTAAAAAAGATATACAAGACTCAAATGAAAACTGTATTCAGAGGTATATTTTTGATTATTTATTAAATAAATATTAGGCCAAGAACTCATTATTCTAAATTTCAGTTCAGAAAATTTTAGAGTATTACTACTATAACTCATGTTACAAAACATTAACATGGAAAAATATTATTTTAAGTTAATAAATAAAAATTATATTATATTAATTTTCTCGAAAAATTATTCCTGGATGAATATGCAAACTAACTTACAAATTATGTAGTAATTCTTTGAAGTAATATCTCATATAATTACACGTGTTCCTTTTCATTAGAAAATATTAGTTCTGAAACTTAGAACAATGTGTCATTATCTTTACATATAGCAAACACACTAAATCATGTATTACTATTCATTTCAACAAAAAAAACTTGGTTAGTATGCATATCACAACTGTTTTTAGTTTATATTCTGTCCTATGTACAATATTTACATATTATGTCTTTAGAATATTTAGTTTTAAGTTAACTACAATATTATTGTATATATTTTAGCTGGAAAGAGTTAATTCCTCAGATTTTAAAAATTGTATCTGAAATAAAACTACTAACTGCCGATGGAATAGAAATGACTGGTGTTGCTTATAAAGAAATTGTCATTAATGATATATGTCATTACAAGGTTCAGCCAAATATAATTGTTAGACTTGCTCTTTTGTTCAGGTATAGTATTATTTATAGCATTTATCTATTATATATTACACCCACATACGCATATATATACTGTCCATTTTATGTATGATTACATTTTTTAACTTAATGATCAAAATTACAGAAGAACACAGTTAACTGAGAAAGAACATGAACTAGTAGTAAAAACTTTATGTTCATACTTTGTTCAAATGAAACCTCAAGAAATACCACCACTACTCCAACAAATATTACATTTTTGTTCTAGTGGTGATTTTTTAAATGTTTTTTGTACAATTCAAAAGTATTTTGATGATAAAAACTTTAATCACCTCAATGAGAGAAATAATGCATTTGAAATTGGTACAGTCCATATTAATTTTTAACTTACAATATTGTGTATATGCACAATTAATTTTTATTCAAAAATATAATTTTGTCCTGCTTTAGAAATTTCCGAAACAAAAGAATTATTAGAAGCTGAAAGTACAGTATTATTTCTCTTAGAAGACTTTGCTAAAGTACATTCTTCATTTGTTGGTGATATAACCAAATACATAAAAAATTGCACCGCTGCTCCAAATATGGTTTTTGGGCCATTTATGTTGGCATTTTTACTAACTATGTCATGCTGTGGACCTTATGAATCTGATGTTTGTATAACTCATGTATATTTTTTATTAACAATTAAATCAAATTAATATATATATTTTTAAACATTTAGGTCATTAGTTTGTTACAAAAACTTGTAATGCAATCATTGTTAGAAGTGGAAAATATTCATCGGTCCTGCTGGTTATCAAACAATAATACTAATGATATTTATGATGTGTATGCACAATTTCAAATATTTATAAAAAGCGAGTATGTACATAAATTAAATTATTATTATTTTAAAATAAATATAATCAAATTTAAAAAATTATTCTCTGTTTATTCAGAATATCAAGCTATGAAAAAGTTTTTAAGGGTTTGGTTAATTTAAGTTTATCATTTCTTGGTACTACTTCTATAGCTAAAAGTATGTTAAATTAATATTAATTTCTTTATTAATAAGAATCTTAATATATTGTATTATATTTAATTTTAGAAAATATTAATATTAACAATCAAATTCATCAGCTTGGGTTATTCATCATAGTCTCCTTGGTTCATAAACGGTCATTTATAACTGGCTCTGTTTTGCGAAAGTTGACTGACTTTATTACTGCTAATCCAGCTTCTACACAATATCTTGGTATTTAAAAAATAATATGTATATAGTATATACATTTTAATGTGCATACGCAGTTTTTTTATATTATATATTTTATAATATATTACATTTAATTATGTTCTTCTCCTGTTGATAATATTTACCTTTTATGGTTTAGAATGTTTACATAAGCTATGTAAGACCCAAAGCATTACTGTTATTGAAAACAATATCCAACTTCTAAGGTTGTTTAAAGAAATACCAGTTGGCATAACGGATAAAGTAACATGTGCTGTATTACCTGTATTAAAGATGTCAACATATTTACGTGATAATGTAATTATGATTTTACGAAAAGAACTCATTTCAAAGTTAGTTTTTTGTACTGAAATATTTATATATCTGAATTTATTTATTTATTCACAGTCAAAAATAATTAAGTTACATAAATACAATAACCATAACTTATTATACATTTTATGTATTTTACAATTTTCTAATAAAATATTATATTATAATATTTTATAGGGAATATCTGTTACGACATTCAGCCGTTTTAGGATTCATTGAAATATTATGTAGTGTACGTTTGGATAATTTAAGTGCTCTAAGTCAAAATACAAATAGTCAAGATTCATGGCCTGGATTATTTACTCAGGTATCTAAGTAGGAATACATATTATATATTATATATTTATTAAAAATTTGATGATTTAGAGAAAGTATTAATTATATTTATATTCTAAATTCAACATATTTTTAATTATTGTCAAATAAATTTATTAATAATAATGATTATGATTATATAAAATAAAATAATAATATGTATAGTATGTATTATAAATTATTGAATGGATTATTACTCATTACCCAATTTATTATTATAATTAATTTTAATAATCATATATATTTAATGTTATAGATGGTTTTGGATCGAAATTCTGTAGATATTCATTCAAATGTTGTATCTGAAGATTCTCCAGATAATAATAAAACAATTTGTTTAGAAATTTTAGATATACTTAAAACTTGTTTTTTCCAAAAATCAGAGATCAAACGAACACTTTATAGAGGATTAATAAGAGTAACTTCACAAAACAATGAATTGTGTGTGTATATCAATAGTTTGTTACTTGATCACATAAGTATCTGGTGTAATACAAACGTCGTAGAAAACAAAAAGTCATTAAAATTTAACAAATCTATTGTAGCAAATAAAGATGATATATTTGTCATACATGTAAGTCCATTAAAATAAATAATAGAAATAATTGAAAATAGTACCATAAGTATTTTAGTTTAATGGCATACGTGTTGCAATATTTTTAGGAACCACTAGAAGAGCTAATTTTATTGACTCAGCATGTAATTACAAATATACCGTTTGATGATATTGAAAGTGATGAATTAAAGAAAATAATTAGTCAACTAGTCAATTTTTATTGTGAATGCAATACTGATGAAATAAAAGTGGTTAGTAATCTATGAATATTTTTAATAAATACAATTAATAATTCTTTAATTAATTTAGCTCTTTAACAATTTGTTTTTTTTTTTCAGAATGAGAGTGATTGTCTACTAGATGTTATTACAAATGTAGCACAATATTCAGATGTCATCAAACAAATATTATGTGTGTACCAAGCATTTATTGTATATATTGTAAACTCTTGGCGCAGTCCTGATCAAGATGTAAATTGTTGTGAAAAAATACAAAAATTATTTTCGAAATATAACCATATTGTAGATGCTGTTATGGTAACTTTAATTATACTAATTAAATTAAATGTTGAAACATTATTTTATTTTGTTTTTAAGGCATCAGACAAAACCAATAAAAAAAAAGATAAAAATAAAAAAGTTGAAACAACCTCCAAATTTATTGAACCGACAGTACATCTGGACTTTGATGTTCTATATAAGTTTCTTTCTCTACTCGCGTAAGACATTTATTGTTGTAAATTCTTCTAACAGTATAATGAATATTTGAAATTGTATGTTTTAGTAAAAATGAAGATTGGAATTCTGAACTTACTGTTCGGCCATTAAAACAAAATGTAAGGTTATGGGAATTTGTTTTAAAACTGTTAAGAACCCATATTGTTGAAATAAAAAATTTACTTTCACGTGATATAAAACCACGTAATTTGTATGAAAATCTATGCAAATTGACAAAGTAAGAATTTAAATCATCATATTATGTTTTGCTTGAATACGTATCATAATCCATTTTACAAATTATGTTTGTAGATTGCTTTATGACTATTTTTTATTTGGTATTTGTGATAAACTGCAGTCTAGTAAAACTGTTGTTGAATTGGGCTTGGAGTGTTATTTACAAGTCATAAAACTTGTTAGTTCTCATTATAAAAAATTGGATCAATTTTTATTAGATTCAAGTAAGCATAAAGAACTAATATGATTAAATAATTTTATAAACGATTAATAATAATTATTAATGTTTTATATCTATATATAATATATTAATGTGTTTTTATTTCATTAGACCAAGAAAGTTCAGATGATAAACTAAATGAAATATTCAGTGTATTACGTAATATACGATCACATTTAGATAAAATATTGGAAATGAATCAAGTTGATTTACTTAATACTTTGAACGAAGATGATGATAATGATAAAAATATATACCATAAAATTGAAGGTCACCTAATTGGATGTGTGTCTGTTATATGTCATACCATCAAAAATAGAAATGACATAAGAATTAAAAATGTATTTGTATTTATATCAAATAAATTTAATAAAATAACAAAATAATTATTTGTATTTTACAGATATTAGTTTGGTTAACTATGGTTGCGGAAAAATATACGTTTTCAAATACAAACAATACTAAAGAATTTTTAACTCTTATGCTCGATTTGTACACTGCATATGAAGCAGATCCTATAATGTTAGCAAATGCCATTAAGAACTTATGTCAATCGTTTGGTTCAATAAGTAAAGTGTGTATTTTGTATAAACCGACAAAACATTTTGATAACTTAATTTTGATATTACTATTTAACTATTTTATTTGATATTATAACAGTCTCATAAAAATGAATTATCGCAAATGAGACCATTTAAAATGGTAACAACTTGGAATAGAGCAATGATGTGTCCACTTCTGTGTCAATATCTGTGTAATGAGTTGAATTATGTCATGCTAAGTTTGTCTCGAATCAAGGCAGAGTTGAACGCATCGCAGAACAAAATAAAAATGATTTGTCAAGACCGGCTAAAGGTTAAAGAAAAAAATATTTGTCATCGTCTTGTATTAGTAATATTGGCCACAAATACATTCACAAAAACAGTTATCCCTTTGGGCCCGTGTACAGAATCTGTTTTCAATTTATTGTATCAAGTCTATCGCACTATAAATATGGTTACAAAACATCTCTTAGCTCGCTCTTCTTACCAGCAACCAGTTTACAAACAAGCTTTGTTGAGTATACTCATATTTTTATAATCTTTCAACTGTTTTTAACTATTTAAAATGTTGTTTTAGATTGGGAAAATTATTTGAAATTGTCAATGATCAATTGTCTCCAAATGTTTCTAAGTTTATCATGTTTGTTGAGGTATTTACTATTATTTATTATATTAATAACATCTGAATATTTTACTGATAACTCAAATAATAAATTCTTCAGCACGATAGACCGTTGACTGAAAAAGAGAAAAAATCCGTACAATTGAAAAATCAAACACGTCGTCAAGCAAGCTACATTCCTAGAGTGGTCACTGAATTAGAACTATTTGTAAATTTAATTACAAAATTGGGCAAAAAATGCAAGGTTATTATTGATGTGTACTATTTTTGTAGTTTTGATAATATATTTATTAACATGGCAAATTTTTTCTTTAATGAAATTATTAGGATCAGAATTTATTGAACAACATCAAACTCACTTCCACGCGTGATTTCAGACTTAATGTACAAAAACTTGAGGACATGCTTAGCAAACAAAATAATTCAGAAGTAAGTAAAAAGCCAGTTTTAAATTGTTACTTGTCATTTTTACGCTATTGTACCAATATTGTTTACAAAGGAAAGTAACGATGATTCACTGGAAGAAATCATTCCAGCTCCTGATGTATCAAACGAAACTCAGACAACAGACCAACCGCCTAAGAAAAAACTGAAATCAAATTCTAACAAATGAGGGAGTTTGCAGATTTTTTTATATTTTTTTCTTTTATGTTATTTATTCAATGCTTAAAAATTTCTAATTATAATTAAAACAGAAAATGTCTATATTTTTAGTTAACAATTGTACTTAAAATAAACATTTTCTAAAAACTATATTATGTTACTTAATAATTGTAATTATTGTATTTGTCATTATAATTTTACTAACTTTATACTAATTATGAATTATACACATTTAAAGATGTATAGATGTATATGGTGTTTTGGTGATTTCTTGTTTAATGTCTCACCTGTAAAAGTATTCAAATATTGAATTAATAACAATTAATAAGTTATATGTATTATGAATAGCATTAAAAGCCGGTTATTTTGCCGTTTTCTCGATTAATATGTATAAATAAAGGAAATTTATCATTATCATATTAATTTTTTTTTTTTCTAATAATGTAGTTAAATTGTCTTAAATTAAATTGACATTTTACTATGTACCATCTCTAGTTTAATTTACTTTATTTATAGCAAACAAATGTAAAAGAATAGCAAAAATATCGAAATAAATTATTAACTTGATGATACATTATTTTTCAGAATTAAAAGAAATATAATTATATACAATCTGTTATATTATGGAAATTGAATTGAAATGTAACTCTTTACCAAGTTAAATGCTTAGGTATAAACATAGTTTACCGGGCACCAGCACCCATTAGCGAATTGTGGTCAAATATTAACTGAAAATATATTTACAAGTTTAAATACTACCACATACATATTATGATAAATAAATGAACAGTTTTACTTCCTCTTATTTCCCCCAACACTAACAAGCTCGGATTGGACCCTTCACATTTTAGGAGAGTCAAAGGTAGTTCTTGATAGCTACGACAAGCATAGCTACCAAATTATTGGACGAGTGTAGTAATTATGACAAGCTTGCACCAGAAACCAGACGCCACTGACGAGAAAAATCTCATTTGCTACCTGGGAATCGAACCAGAGACCTTATGCGACGAAAAACACATCTCGACCATGGCTCGATCCTCATACATATATAAGAAATTTTTAAAAAATAACTATAGATATTATTTCCGACATTTTAACCAGAAATTCCAAAGTGGAGTTGCAACTATTTCTCTAGTAATCCCAAATATAAATAGGGATAACCAAAAGACACGTTGAGATACAAACTATGAGCCAATATTTTAACCAGAAATTCCAAAGTGTTGGTGCTGGGGAAATGAAACTATAAAACCCAGATATCCTGTTCTTGTGAAGAATTTTCCAATAGAAAAGCCAAGACCATTATTTGTTTCCACAATATTTCAGATGAACACACCATATTATATTAATTGGAAATTTCTGGACATTTTAATATGATGTTAGTGAATGCTGAGTTATATAGACGGGGCCTCGTTAAATTGAAGATTTCTATTGGACAAACAAGTAGGTAGTACCTATACAACAATATACCAAATGGGTACACGAAACTGTGTTTACAGTGGTCATGGAATATTTTTTAAACAAAGACATCAAAATGTAATTTAACAAATAAATTCTCCGGATTATATGTTTGAAAATTCCACAATCTGACATTACAGGAGTTTCATCTTTAAATTTAACATAAACGCTACCATTTAATTTGAGCTTGACAATTTTTAACTATATTGTCCAATCAGATGACATCTACAAGGGCGGACGGCAATATCTCACCGTAGACGGCGTCTACGGTGGATGGCTATATCGCTAACGCAGTCCAACGCAACATCAACGACCCACGACTAGATCATGGTCCATCATGTTTTCGGTAGACGGGCTAGGATTATGAGTAAAATGCATAATGGTCATAATTATTACAAATAGAATAATAATAATAATAATACTCGGATTCATTATGAGGGTTATCGCACTAAAATCCGACAAATACCTACTTCGAACCGTAGTCTAATATTCAGATAGAATGCGGTATTTCAATTAATGACAAAATAACAATATTACAAAAAAAAAAAAAAAAAATTGACAAACTATCTGTTTATAAGTAGATAGGTATAGACAATTTAATCTTCTAATTTTCTTCTCCATCGCCTTCTTTCCCAACTATTTGGGATCGGCCACCCTAGCCCTTCACTTACACTAAACTCGATCGTCACATATCATCTTACCCTCACACTCACCCACCCCCTACATATCACTTTATTATACCCCCACCTATTTTTTGGTCTTCCTCTTCCCTTCTTTCTTTCATCATACATCCCCTTTACTAAACTTACTGCCTCAGTCTCTTCCCTCCTTAAAATATGATCGAAGCTTCCAGGGGCATAATTAGTGGGGGGAATATATACCCCTAAAGTTGCTTTAATCGGCTAAATTATATTGTTAGTCGATTGGCCATACCCAATATGAGAGTCAACAATGGTAATCGGAAAATAGATAAAGAAGTGGATAACCCTTTTTTTTTTTTGTTCAATCAAAAAGAAGTTCAATCAATTGGCCAAATTAAACACACTACCCCCCCCCCTCAAAATAAAAAGCAACTACGCTCCTAGAACCATCTCAGTCCATTCTTCCTTATTTTGTCAAGTCAAACATTAAAAGTTAAAATTAAGTTAATTTTAATTAAAGTTACTTAACGCGTTACTTTTTTTTCAAATAATGCAGATTTTCTGAATGAGGTTTTTACTTCTTAGTATACATATGAAATTTTACTAATAATTATTCTGTTATTTAGATATATTATTGATTTTACTTTATATATATACTATCACTGTGATTCGTGGCTCTCATTGTTTTCGCATTATTTTTATGATATTTAGACGTCATGTAATATTGTTGTTTTTGGAAATCTCCATTCGTGATAAACTTACGTTAAGATTATGCCACACATGTGTTATTTTATCGTAAAAAAACGGTTTTGTGAGAAAAAGTTGTTCTCGGGGTGTAGTTATAATTAAGAAATCAAATTTTGACACAATATTGCAGATAAAATTATTTGTGTTCTTCGGTCGTCTTAAAAAAAAAAAAATCTTGGAAAAATTATTAATATTGTAAAAACTATTTTTTAGGAGATTATTACAGATGGCATAGCATAGCAAAAGACAACGGTTGAACACAGATAATTTTGTCTACTATCGTAATTAAACAACAATATAAAGTGAAACTGAAACATAGTTCTACTTTCAAATTACCTTTAAAATGTACTTGAATATTTTTAAATGATAAGATTTTTCTTTTTCTTAAAGTTTCATAAACATTGCCTATACAGAACCTCTTATAAATTGCATGTGTGATGTCTTCTTAAAGACGAGTACCTACACGAAAACATGAGGTACTTACATGATAGTCAATTTTCGTTTTATAGGCTCATGCAACACTGGCCAGATTAGTTTATGGGTCGAAACTGTAGATATTTTATTGTGTCTATCCAATAAAAAAATTACATTAAACTGGTGTCTGTTTCATATTATTATTTGTATGAATACAAAAATATATGTATTGTAGCAGCTGGTGGTATTTTTAATTTTTTTTTTTTTTATTGCTAATTAGAACATACCTATTTTAGACTTTTAACTAAGTTAAGTTACTTTTTTTTCTCAAAGTTAACAAAAAAGCTATTAGTAACTTTTAACTTAACTTAACCTAACTTTTTTTAAACTCACTTTACCTAACGAGTTGAAAAAATTTGTAAATTGGCCGAGCCTTGCACATTTTGTCTATTATATTGAAACTACTCCTATACAGCCTCTTATATAGGTACTCATAACTTTGGTATTTATCTTCTCCAACTATTACATTTTTCCAGCACAACATTTTCATCTCTGCTACATTCATCATCTGTTCTATCTTTCTATCTACTGTCTAACATCCTGATTTGTAAATCATTACACCGTCTTGTATAATTTACTTTTTAACTAATTGGGATTTTTTCGTCACATAAAATATCTGACGCTTCACTACACTTCGTCCATCCACACTTAAACCTATGTTTAATATCTTCCTCGAAACCTCTATCCTTCTGTAGAAAGCATCTTAAATATCTTAACCTCTCAACTTCGCCTACTTCATCCCCATTCAACTTTAATATCGACTTGCCCTTCTCTATATGTCTCGTGTTCCCTTTCTCCAAAATCAAACTCTGTGTATTCTGTTTACCCGTACTAATTCTTAACCATTTACCATCAAGAACTTCCGTCCACTCTTCAAGTCTACCGTTAATTTCCTTAGGACTCTCTTCTACCATCACGATATCATTTGCAAACAGCATGCACCATGACACCTCATCTTCAATATCCTTATTTTATTCCTTGTTATTTCATCAATTGCCAATAAAAATAAGTAAGAACTAAAAGCCGAACCCTTATTATGAACTCTTATATTCTGACACTAAAATCCTCAATTTCTCCACACAAACTCCACACTCTTTTGCTCGACCTTTAATACATATCCTAAATTACACAGTTCACACAGGTACCTATGTATAATTATAATAACTGAGATTATGTACATTTTATATTTGAAATGTTAAATATACCTACATATGAATTAGCAAAAATTGTAAAAAAACAGTCACTGGATTGATTGTATAAGCAATATATATTTAAGTAAATATTTTTATTTTTATTTATATACACACGTGGCATTAATTTATGCAATTGTTCGTAAATACTTTATATATATATATATATATATTTGTTTCTCTATTTAAATACTTTTGAAACAATTTTTTTACATGACTGCACTGCACTATTCATCACGTTTTCAATAGGTTAGGCAAAGAAGACTAACTTTTCAATGCGAGTAAAATAAATCGGTGGTTTATAATAATTATAAAAAAAAAAGTTATTGTGACTCATCGTGAAACCTAATATCACTGTATTGTGTCTGTCAGTCCATATTGTCCGTCTTTCTAACTGTCCACCCCTCCCCTACAAAAAAAAGTCGTTGATTGTTTCTTTTTTAAACGAAAATATTTGAAGATAAATAAATGAACTTTTGGAATATTATATGTATTAGAATAAGGTAAAATATATTACGACTGCTGTATTGCCTGTATTGCCGTCGACAAAAATATTTTTCGAGGAGAGCTGCTATTTTTTTTTTCTGTTCAGTTTGTATATAGATGCATTAACTTGCTACTAGATAGGTAGGTATAGTCTATTTAGAATAAGTGTATACCCTGCAGTTGACCGGTGTAAATAATAATGTTCATACGGTAAAATCAAAAAACAACTGTGTTATTGTAGTATACCTATTGGCTATACAGTCTGGATTGATTATATGTCCATAAGTATATCGAGTATAGGACATTTGAAAATGTTTTCTAAAACATAGGTACCTACACATAAAAATTCTCGCTGTAATTTTTACAGTTAATGAATGATCATTGGTAAAATGTTGGTCCAAGGAACTTTGATAATTGAGATCCATAGGGGGAGATTTTGTTCTGTGGAATGTGGATCATAAGGTAATATTTTGTTTTGGGGGATGAAATTGTCACCTTAACAATACACCAGTATAAATACATTCTTTAGAGTTTTAGACAATAGTATTTAAATTTATAATAATTGTAATAATTTATATTTTATAATTGTAAATCAAAGTTATACGATGTTTTTGAAAATACTCATTATATTTGCCTTGCATATTTTTTCTGGACTGGTGTGTCTATTTCAAAATATTGTAGTTAAATTTTGTAAGCAAGTGCTATGATATATATATATATATATATAGGTATATATATGATTATTAGATATTGAACATATTTATACACATTTATGACGATTTTCTGTTATGAACTTGTATATTTATTTAAAAAAACAAAAATAAAATATAAAAAAAGTTCACCGATGTTACAAGCAATCACTAGAACATACAACTGATATGTGCACAACAGCGATCACGAAACTCTATTAATTTTTATTTTTCTTAAATAATATATAATTTTTCAAATAAATTGTTATCATACACCACCCCCTCCCCCATTATTCATTTTTGAATAATTACACATCAAAGTTTTACTTTTATTTTATTTTATTTTTTCATCTAAAATATTCCTCTTTCTACAAAATACCTACCTACCACATAACAATTAATAGGTACCTACCTACTCGTATTTCATTGCAACTTTTCTATACCATATTAATGATCTTCGTAGTGGATTATGGCAAGAGGACCTTAAATCGCACACGTCAACTAAAGATTTACCTTTATTATAATCAATACCTAACCATTTGTGGCTTAATATATTTTGCCCATATTTATTTTGTGTTTAAACCATTGTAGCTTTATGTTTTGTAGAAATAGTACAAGTACATCACGTTTGTCCTTCCATTTCATAACTACAATACCTCGGTCACTTTGTTGTGCTATAAAATGTCCCTTTTTTAATTTAGTTGAAGTAACAACTTTTGAATTTTGTTTTCTGTTATTCCTAAGAGTTCCGACTAAATGTATATTATTATCTAAAAGTTTATGCGCTAAACTCACACTTGTGTACCAATTATCAGTATAAACTGTTCTACCAAAGTTTAAATAGGTAATCATTAGTCATTTCAGTTAGGTAGGTAGGTACTATTTTCGTTGAAATTTCTTGACCTGGAGTAACTTCTTTACCTGCGTAAACTCGAAATCCAATTGTATATGCGTCTTTTATACATAACTTAAAAACTTTTATGCCATGTCTGTGGTGTTTATTTTTAATATATTGGCGAAAAGATAGGCTGCCAACAAAAGGTTTGATTGACTCATCAACACATAGGTTCTCTTCTGGTATATAAGCAGATTTATATTTTGATACTAGCAAATCGATTAATCCTTGAACTTTGAAAAGCCTATCACCTATAGGACATACTTCATTGTTAGTAAAATGAATAGTTCTAAGTAATACCTAATTCAAATCTTTCAAATTTCATATATTTTGGAATATTTGAAGTATATAGTATATATATAGACCTTTCTTCGCCCAGTATTTGGCTATAGTTGGAAAAGGACTTAATCCCATCCACATAATAAGAAATAAAAATAATTTCATTTCTTTGTTATTTGTATTTTTTCAATCTTTAAGGCGGGAATGAGGACGAAGTGAAGTTGAAAATAATTGGGCAGCATATCTATTAGTTTCAGTTGTTAAAAGATTCAAAATTTCTTCATCCAAAAAAAAATGAAAAATAATTCAATGGAGATGTTCCAACCATTGTTTCAATAATATTAGGATTAATACCAACTTTTTCTCTTGTTGGATTATAAGTAACATTTGCAAAAGTTGTATTGTTTAGACTTTCTCGTAGCAATAGGCTACAAGAGTTAAATTTAACTCTCGTTTTTTTGTACCGAAACCCAGTAAAATTATTTAATATTATCTCAAAAATTGACGTGTAGCATTAAAATCTGTTTTTATTAACAATAGTACCCATGCCATATGGTAATAAATCAAAATATTTCAGTTGACGCAAAAATAGATGAGTATTATACTTATATACCTAACTCTCAAAGCGTGTGGAGCTGTTTCACTGAAAATGACTTGCCAGTTATAACTTGTTAATAGGTACCTACTCGTATTTCATTGAAATACCTATGAACGATATTGAAAATTAAATATAAAATACCCTCCGATTTGTTGTAAAACACCATTGTCGTGTATGTAATACACATTATTATATTTATCTGTACGTAAACAAAATAAAATACTTTTGATTTTTCGTAAGGTTATAAGTGAATATTCGCAAAAATTATACAATAAGATGTACCTATATGTAGAACTCTGCACTGGCCACTGACAACTGAGCAATGACAATAACAATTAACATACCTATAAACATTTATAAGAAAGAGACCGTGTTGCGATAACTGAGTCAAACGTATGCCACAGGTAATAATAGTTTAATAATTATATTCGGCTCAATTACCGCAACAAATCCAAGATGGACATGGGGTAAAAAAATCCCCCCCCCCATTGAAATATAGTGAAAGTGATGGTGTCTTTATCTACATAAGAGACCCAAACGAACCATAAATGAGTTGTCCACTTTTATCAAACTTAGCGAATGATTAAGTACCTATTCATTTCTTCAACGTGACCCGCACAAAAACTGATAAATATCGGTACCTACCTAATAATAGTCTCATCTACCGTTGAAGTTTTAACATTGTACCTTGAACTAGTGATGGATATGGTAGGTAACGAATTCGATGGTTACAAAGTTCAAAAGTGGTTTAGAATAAATGCATTCAAGTCATAAACATCACATTACTTTAAAACAAATAATGGAAGCGAATGTTGATAGGAAAGTTGATATAGGTATGGTCATATTTCATATCAAAGCGATATCATACTACTGAAAATTAGGTATATGTTTATTTCAAACAAAAAAAAGTTCATGGTTTTTATTTACCATTAAACAAATTTCAATTAAAATCTTTAAAATTATTCAACATTTTAACTTTTTAACTAGGTAGTTAATGTCTACCTATTGGCGACCTAGTATATCAACCGTCATGACGATTACCATACTTATTGAAATCGAAAACGACATTGCACAGAAAGACCACATACGTTACAATATCTGTATAGTATGTCAAACTCGGTCATACGACACATTTCATGTAAGTATACTCAAACTTCTCAAATTAGCAACTTGTTGTACGACACACGTTACAATAATCTTTTGGGAAATCGTATCAAATCAAGTTCCACGCTCTGTCATACCTACGTTATATTGTGTAGTGTATGGGACGCTCAACAACGAAGGAAAATCGATTATGCCAGACAATGTAAATTAAGCGATTTGAGGACAGCAGTAGAATCATAAGAAGGAATGAAAGGCACTCGTAGGGTAAACGTTTAAAGAAAGGTAAATATCTACGTTGTACTCCTTCCACCAAAATAAAATCAAGAGCAGTTCATAGATCCCAATAGACGAAACTATAAAATATCCTTTATTTAACGAACTTGCGGTTTTTTTCGCTTGAAAATCAAAATCTCGTACCTATTTATCATATAAAATTAATGTATGTAAATATATATTATACAGAATAATAATGAATAGGTAGGTACAATAATACATAGGTAGGTATAAAACGAAAAATATAAAACTGAAAATATAAAAATATAGAAGTAAAATACAAATTTGGCACATTTTTCTAAACAAAAATACATATAATAAAAACTAAATAATAAATAGATAACAATAATTTCAGGCATCGTACGGATTTACGGATTACGGACACACGATTCATAGGTATCTGCATTCAGATTGCCGAAATTGTAGTTTTTATATTGTGTTATAATGTTACAAAATTAATGCTTTATATAGAAAGTTTTCTATATTTGATTATTTTCACTGATTTATGGATTTACATTTACGTTATCCAAGTTAAAAAAAAAAAAAAAATTGGGTTACGTATTTGTAAACGTTTTCCGTTTCTGTCGGGTTTCGAGTTTAACTCGAATTGAATTTTTTTCAAGTTACGGGTACGTTTTTCAAAAAACGGTTTCTGCAATATCTTCCGGGATACGGGTATGGGTCGACAGTTTTCATTTTTTCCGGGTTACTTTGCGAGTTACACGGGTTTTCAACCCGTTTTGGACTACCTGTTTTTTTTTTTTTGTGTTATTACGTACCTACCTAGACTACCTATACCTATCTATCGACATACGATAAATCGATATCGCGTTATGATATCGGGAAATAAAACTGATATCGATAATTAAAATATATCGTTGGCCAACACTAATTATTAGTACTTTTAGTGGCCATGTACTTTTTGAACAGTCTGCGCTTGTAATTTGAATAAATAAAACAAATGGGTAATTTCAATTATTATAATAGGTATAATTGAATCATAATTGTACAGCGTTCGCTAATATTTTGTGCATTTCGTCCAACAGTCCAAACATGCGAGAATTTACTTTTTCTTCACTTTTACTAACTTGCAAATCATCGTGTTCTTCGCGTGATGGTTCTTCGGTTTTTGCAGAGGGGTTACACTCGAAATATTTCTTTTTAAATTTTATAGCAATTTTCTGTCCATTGTTTAGCTCCGCGCCCACAATACCCCATTCGTCTTCGTTATCTTGTTTTTTACAAGGAATCTTGAAATCGGGTACTTTTGGGCACCTACATCCTTTTGTTGTAGCTAAAAACTGATTTTCAACGTTACCGTCCAAATTAAACTCGTTTACAATGGTTTGCCCAGATGGAGATAAACGCAAAATGACTTCCATATGAGCGATTTTCTTACCATCATCATTTTGAAACTGAACAATGGTTTTCACCTTAAACAAGTGTATGAACATAAATATTATAAGTAGAGATGGGTCAAAAAGTTCGAAGTTCGAAAAATCTAACCAAACTTCAAGAGTTTGGTTCGGGTTTGAAAGTCTAACTTAAGTTGTAAGAGATCAAACCGAACCGAACTTGATTAAAGAGTTCGAATTTGAGTAGAAGTTCGAACTTGGACGAACTTATTTTAATACATGAATTCGAGTTAGGTCGTCTAAAATAAAAAAAAAAAATGGACCTTTTTTGGATTTTTGCTTATTTTCGAAGTTTTGTTCAAGTTCGAATTCGACATTAAATAAAAAGTTCGGATCAAGTTCACTTTTGCACTTTAAAGTTCGGTTTGACACCTAAATTTTGAGTCCGAATATAAGTTATAGCTGATGTTTCATATATTGTCATCACACGTTTCATCTACCTATGTAATGTTTGACTTTCAAAAATTAAAATGACTAAATTTTGAATTTTATATAAGAACATACATTAAAACTTAGTTTTAAATATAACTGATAGTGGGGAAAAATCTAAGTCTATTTAAGAAGAAGGTGATAATAGAGATATTTAAGAAAGAAATATATAGAGGAATAGGATAAAGAAAATCAATGTTGTAAATAAGTGAATCCTTTCTAAATTTAACATATACACTTCAAATAATGATAAAAATTTTCAAAGAGTGAGGGATCGTCATTTCACCGATTTCTCAACCCCTCAAATTTACTATTGGCTAATTGCATTTATAAGAAATTTGAATTGACCAACCTGTGCTCTTGAACCACTAGAATAACCATCGCTGAACACTTCTTTAAATGGTTTAGTGACATCTACCTGAGCTTCTGACAACCGTTTATTTGGATCAACTTGATCAAGGTTAACATATATGATGAACTCTCTGGCCAAATCACATACCATGTCTTGACACAGACCAAATGTAAATGACTTTCCAACATTTAAATTTAGTACATTTGAACTAGGTCGACTTTCTGGTTCAGAAATCATTTGTTCGCGATATCTTAAAAACTTTATGCTCGTTGTTACTTTTCCATTAATTTTAGCATCTGATTCAAATTCTATTTTTTTTACTAAGAATGAAAAGCTGTACAGCTTTGTTTCTTTCGGAGCCATGGATAATAGTAATTTTCAATTATAAACTTATACCTATTATATCATTGAACTAAAAATTTGAAATTATGAAAAAATTTAATTAAAATTTTGGTTGTAAAAAAAAGAAAGTACTTTTTTTTAACAGTTTGTTGTCTAGACAATAAAACATTAAATTATATTGTACAAAGATTAATTTTGTTATGTTTTCAGTAATAATTTATTCTGATATCACATTTATATATATATACACCTATATCATATATCATATTTTTATCATACCAAATTTCCAAGTTTATAATTAGTAAACGAGAACTTTTATTTTACTAAACACAATATATTTAATAATAAAAATACTGATTTCAATACAATGCTACTTTTATAGTGAACTCAGATTTGTAAATGAGTACTACTTTAGTATTATTGCTCATACAATACAATTTAAATTATTTTTTTTATACAAATATTTATATAAATCAAACTATTGTATTATCTCAACCACATTTTGTTATTAAGAGGAATATAGACATCATACTCACATTTACCATCCACAACCACATCTAATGGGCAAAATAGGAAATTGAAATTGTTTACATTTGATCATTTGCAATTTCAAATATCATACAATTATAATAGGCAAATAAAATTACCATATTTAAATGTGAAAACCACAAATGTTAGTGATAATTAGAGCAAACTCTGCATTATCCATTATAAGTGAAAAATTTGTTAAATACAGTAATTCTACAATCTCTAAATATAATATAAATATAATTTTAATATTCACAAACAATTATTTTAATGTAAAATACAGTTATTTTTAACTTTTAGTAATATAATTGATTTGTATTAACTAATTATAATTAACTCAATTGATTTTGTACTCAAAGTGTTTGATATTATTTTAATTCATAAAAAATGAAGTGTAAACATAATATTTATAATAAATCACAATTAAAAATAGTACAATTTGTTTCAAAACACTAAAAAAACATACTTTATTTCTATAATACACAGGATGGAAGAGTAATTGTGTGCATTTTGACAGACCACTTTTGTAGCATGCATGTTTGTAAACATGTAAAGCATGTAAGTTTGGTCTCTTGATCTCAAATATTCACACTAAGAACACTCAAGAATGACAAGAATAGACACAATGTAAATTTTCTTCTAAATTAATATGACAAATATGAGTGTGACATTAATTAATATTTAAATTAAAGAGTCATTATTTTCAAAAAATGTGTTTAATAAATTAACAGTAATTTAACATGAATCAATGATTTATAAAATAAAAAAAAATAATAATAATAATAAATAATAAAATAAAATAATTACTCTATTTTTGTTATTATGACAATTTTTCACATAAACACATAAAAATTACTATCAAGTAATGAGTTATATCATATAATTAAAGGTTTTATACATACATAAAGTAGTTATTGTAAACATTGAAAACTTACACTTATATAAATTACACACATTATATAATTAATCTATATAATTACACTTAAAAATTTTTTTTTTTATGGTTTTTTTTTTAAAAAATAAATAAAAATTAATAAGTGTATTATATAATTATTATAATCACATATATTTTTTTAAATTATTAAAAGTTTACAAGAAATTATTTTTCTCTAACCTATAGATTATTGTGGGGTATTTGTTCCGATACATTATGTGGAAAAGGAACTTTGGCTATGCAAAAAATAAAATTATGACATTTAATACAGACGTTATTTTAGAATTGAATAAAAACAAAAAAAAAAAAAAAAAATTATAATAAATAAAATAAAAATACCAGTTATTTATTATAATATATTCTATCAGTCTGTCGGGATTTTAATGATGGTGGTAGTATCAATCTAAACCGTCGCCTCAACAGTAGTGGGTCATTCATCTTCCAGCACACTAGACGTTTCGGGGGAGAAGAACATCGAACTTTTCTTGCCTTTTCTGAAATGGAGCATCTCATGCTTGCGTGTATCGCACATTTGTACAAACCCACGGCCACACACAGAGCACTTGAAAGGCTTTTCGCCTGTGTGTGTCCTGATGTGCAGAGTCAAGTCATACCGCTTTCTGCACTTTTTATCGCAATGTGGACACTGATAGTTTCTTGTATCAGTGTGTACGATCATGTGTGCATCATGCGAACCTTTTGTCTTGAATGACTTGGAGCACAGCAAGCATCGAAACGGACGGTGGTTGTAGTGGACCGCGTTGACATGCACATCCAGTTGGGATTTCTGTGCGAATCTCTTGTTGCAAATGTCGCAAACGAACCGTTTGTCATGCTTGGTCTGGTGAACACCCAGCTGTTGTTTAGTGTAACATGTGAAATCGCAGTGAGGACAGCGAACGGACTTCTTGGCCGTATGCGTCAGCAAGTGGTTCATGGCGGATGCTTTGTTTTTGTACATGTTACCGCACACGTCACACGCGAACCGTACCTGTCTCGAGTCTACCGTTTGCATGGTATGTTGGCCCTTAGAGTGTTTTTCCTCCAAGTGATCTTTGAACTCGTCAATGGATGGGAAGCTGATACGGCAAAGATCACACTCGTACATCTTGAACTCGGGATGCCGCTTCTGGAAGTGCCGCAAAAGGTTGTACCTGGTCTTAAAAACGGTCGCGCATATTTGGCACATGGTCTCTGACTGCTGTTCATTGGATTCTTCCTCGACCGTGTTCACGTACAACTGGCGTATCTCCAGATTTGCTGCCGGATCACAGCACTCGGGGTTGTCTTCATCGTCGCAGTCCATGTTGTCTTCGTCGTCGTCGTCATCATCGACGTCGTTATTGTTACAGTTGTCTTTTAGCAAATCTTCCGCATTCCCTTCCACTTCCGAAATATGCGGTTTCATATCTATTTCATTGTCATCGCCCGATACTGCTATAGTGTTGTCATCACCGTTTGAAATTATGTCGGTAACGTTATGGTGGTGATGATTATTATGGTCGTGGTCCATGTCATCCATGTCTGTATTATTCGTCTGGTTGTCGTGGTTATCTAGGTACTCGCGTTTTGGCTCCAACAAAACATTGCAATCGTCGTCTAGCTGATGGCAGTCTATTAGACCATTAATATCGTCCATACTCGCCGCATCCAAGTACATGTTGTGGTCTTCGGGTTCCTCTTCTACGCCATCGTCTACTACACCTCCGGTGAAAATGTGGGATATTCCGCTGTAAAAACAAATAACCGCCGTTTTAATAATGCTAACTCGATGTTGTATAGAAACTCTATATTACATTTAAGTAATAATATTTAATATTAAAACAATATTACTTAAATAATTATAAATTTAAATATTTATATTATTTATATAAATGAATTATTATAAATAAAATATATATATATATGGTTTTACCATATAAATACAGAGAAAGGAACAATATAATAGTTAGATTATCAAAAACATCTCATAATACTTTTGTTTATCCGTAAAAGAAACCCATCAGTCAAGACGTTATCTATTAGTTTAGAAAATGAAAATTTTATTTTTTTTATCTTATTGTTGATAAGATGTTGTATGGTTACATTTTTTCACGATGATTTTATTATATTATTTTATAGTTTAAATCTGAACTTTTAACGTTATGGGAACAAAAACTTATTTTCTATTTTATAATATTGTATTACCTACAAATATATTAGTGTATAGCAAACCTATCACAGAAAACACGGTTTTCGATTTTTAAAAATAATATATTTTCTTTTTTTACAATATAATTATAATTAGTACAGTTGACTACATTAAGGTAATAGTTAGAATATAATATTTACGGTAATTTAAAATAATGTACCTATATAATACTAGTTATTAATCATATTGCTAACTCACATTTTTATTATTTATAAGTTGTCTTGGAGAAATTCCCCAAAAGTCCTATCGCAATAAGATATAATAGTATACATATCTATTGTAAAAGGGTTTGGAAGCGATGATTTTCTGTTTCTTTCTAATCACATACGTAACGCTATAACAATTTCAACATAACAGGTCTAGTAATGCAATACAAATTCTGAAAACTAATCTGAATTCGTTGCTGCCTACTTTAAATTGACTTTTTACATTTTCTACATTAATTTCCTAAAATTTAATATATATAAAATATTAAAATGTGAGAAAGTCAATCTAAAAAGACTTCACAACGGATTCAAATCAGTTTTCAAAATCCGTGTTCAATAAAAATCCTGTCGGTACGTTGGAATACGTCTAAATTACTGTCACGCGTATGACAGAGGGACGGAAATCACCGCTTCCAAATTCCTTTAATACTATAATATTACAATAAAGATTAGTAAAAATAGTTCAACACTGTATCAGTGCTATTTGCGATTATACCAGAAATTATAATACATGACAATAATATATGAAATTAAAATAAAGACAAAAACTAAAAGTTTTAATATCAAAATTAAATTAATATGTAAATTATTTCATTGTTTTATACTTTTTACTTAAGCTTGATGTACATATACTATATTACTTAAATATATACATTTTAAATGTATTCGTAAATAATAATACATTTTATAAGAAATTATTTAAAATGGACTATATGTATTCTACAGCTACATCTTCGGAAAACATATAGCGACCTCGTACTTTATAGATTGTGAAGGCTAGAATAATATATTTACTTTGTATAAAGGTTAAAACAAAATCGTCGATACTTTGTCAAAATTTATTTGATTTTGTCATTTCCAATAACATCAACTATTAAAACAAGATTTATAACGGGACAGTATAATATACAAAATAATGCGAGTCACAATCCACAAGTACGAAGACAAAACAATTCAATTGTCAAAAGATTTTGAAAATTGCTCAAATATAAATCCTTTATAGTTGGACGTGTGGTGTAAAATATTATCTGAAGGGGAGGGGGTGTTTTTACAATAATACTTTTAAAAATTTTAAAAAAAAGATACACACACACATTTTAAATGATAAAAATCTACAGATTGAAATATAAAATTATACAATAAAGTGCGAAAATGTTGGTGAAACGAAGTGTGCGGGGAAGCGAAGCGGTGGCGGCGGTCAAATCGACCAACATCCATGGACTAAAAAAACTACGTATTGTCGTTTCCGTATCAGATCAGTGGCGCATTATAGATACAATTATGTCGCGTACATTGGAGAGCGTCGAGCGTCGAGAGTCAAAGATGCGCACAATGCAGAGCATTACTATTCAACGTTGTGGTTTATTTAATATCTAGAATATGAACATTTTCATGTGTCCATTATTGCAGTATGCATCATGTGGTTCATTACGGTGGATCGTCTTGCGATTCTTTTAGACAACCCAATTTTAAGCAAAAAAATATTAGAAAAGAAAAGGGATGGAGTTCATCCCATTAATCGTCGTAGGAAAATTTTTGGAGAATTCCATCATTTATTTTATGATTTAAGAAAATCTCCAAAATATTGGAAACCAACTGAAACCGTCATGATACGAGGTACCTATACGAGATCATTAGTTATCATATTAGTTCCTAGAATATTTATCCATAATTGATAGATAATGATCCATATACTTGTAGAAAGAGATGTACCACACCACCACCATCTACTATTCACGGCCAACAAATATATTTCATGAGCGTCGAGCGTCGAAATTCGAACATGTTCGATTTGTGACGCGACGCGACGCTGATGCTCAACACTCTCCAATGTGCGCGCGGCCTTATGTGGCTGCCAATGGCTCCCGTTTGATCCGGTGCACTTTGCTGTGCTGTTTCAAGTACTTGTTGAGCTTGAACGTGTCGCCGCATATGTGGCAAGCGAACGGCCGATCGTCCGAGTGGACGGACATGTGCCGCTTCAGCGAATGGTTGTCCACGAACGCCTTGCCGCACGTGCCGCACATGAAGTCCCGCTCGTTCCGGTGCCGTTTCAGGTGGCAGGTGAGCTCGGACCGCGTGCCGAACGTCCGGTCGCAGAACGTGCACCGGTGGCTGCGGACGCGGAGGTGCACCAGCCGGTTGTGGATGCCGAGCGAGGCGCGCTGCGCGAAACACTTGCCGCAAGCGGTGCACACGAACGGCTTCTCGCCGGTGTGCGTGCGCCGGTGGTCGTCCACGTTGCGCTTCTCGGCGAAACACCGGCCGCACACGTCGCACGCGTACTCCTTGATCCGCTCGTGCACGGCCGCTATGTGCCGCCGGAGCCGAAACATGGTGCCGAACTGTTTGTGGCACACGTCGCACATGTACGGTTTCTCGCCCGTGTGCGTCCGGTAATGGTCCAGGAACCGGCGCTTGATCGACACGCAGCTGTACGGACACTGGTCGCACTTGTAGTACAGAGTGCCGTCGGTCCACACCACGAACCGCTGGTAAAACGCGCGGCGCTCGATCGACCGTTCCGTGGCCGGCCGGCGGTGAATTTTCACGTGCCTGACCAGTTTCGAGCGGTGGTCGTACGCCTTGTCGCACGACTCGCAATGGTACAACAACGCGGACGCCGCCGCGTTTACCGCACTCCGCTGTTTCTGCTGTCCCCGTCCCCGTCCCCGTTGAGGGTGTTCGACGGCCATGTGCCGGCGCATGGCCGTCTTGGAGTCGCACACGCAATTGCACAAGTCGCACATGTAACAGCGGCCGTCCGCGTGCTGTCTCGTGTGCTCGTCCATTGCGGTTTGCCCGTCCGCCCGGTAATCCGCGCAAATATCGCACTTGAACCGACCGCCGTCGCCCGCGGCGTTCGTATCGGTGACCGGCTTATCGACCGGCGGGCCGCGGCAAACCGTACGTGCGTGACGCTGCTTATCCGACACTTTTATAAACGTCGAATCGCACTTGTCGCATCTATACAAATCCCTTAAATTCGCTACCGCGCCGCCATTTATCTCCACTGCCGCTCTATCGCGGTAGCTGAACAATTTTCGAGGGAGGAGACGATCTTTATTACTGCTGCTGCCGCGGCACAGTGATCTAGATCCAAAAGAAAATACAATAAAAATTTAGACTATTGTGCGGAAGTGCATTTCCAAAAAGATAAAAAAAAATAGTCAAAATTCCACCACCAATCGTTTGGTGTGATTTTTTTTTTTTATCGGAGATCCGGCAATTATTGCTGTATTAGAATAATCATAATTACCTATTTTCCAGGCGATTTATCAATTCATATTTGTCGTTTGTAATTTAATAAGTTGTATTCAGTTATATTGAATTTAGAAAAATACTTGGTATTGTTTTTTTTTCTTTATTGTATTTAATTGATCGTCAACTGGTCAGATAATTGAAACACGAAATCATCGCCAGTCGGGTGTTACGATAACGAGATAATAACGAGTATAATACGAATGTTAAAATTAATTGACGCATTTACAGCCTCTCGGACTATTCGCAGCTGTTCTCCCCTCGCGCGAATTTAATAATATTAAAGAAATGTCGACGCGATGAACGATGGTGGATTTCGAAAAAAAAACGCATAAAATATTTAAGGCATACAAAAATCAAAATCCTCTTAAGACGCAAAACAACAATTGTGGCGTGTAAGTTAAATTTAGATCTAAACACCTGTTACTAATTTTGAAAAGAATATTTTCTAGTAAAAGACTTATTTTAAATAGATACAATTTAACAAAAAAGTTAGTGTTTTAAGTTTTTATTTTTTAAATAACTGTAACTTTTTATTAGGCAATATTTAAAAAAAGGCTAGTCCATTTTCTAGAAAATATTCAAGTTTTTAAAATTGGTAATAGATCTTTCAGTTCCAACTTAAAAAAATACCATATTCATTGTTTTTCATATTATATAACTTTGCTATATTGCTCATTCGTTAGACAACAAATTGAGTATTACATCCTCTTAAGAAGTTAAGATGCTACACACGCATTTTTCATTATTTAACACACACGGAATATAGCAAAATCGGATTTGTATTTTAAATAGTGTGGGTTATTATTTGTTTTAAATATAATATAATCTGTGTTTTTCTAAATTTTTTTTTTTAATAAATTCATTTTTAAGCCAAATTTCTAAAATTTCACTGTCATATTATTTATATACCTACTTATAATTTATAAACTTTAAATTTAATTTATTGAAAAATAACTCAATATAATAGATTATATTATTTTCATTATTTTTATAACAGGTCATCATATCCAAAACTCAACCAATAACCCACAATCTTTGAAATACAAAACCCAATTTTCTATGTTCTGTGTGTCAAACAGTTAACAAATGCAGAGATAGCGTCGTCCTAGCACAAAGTTATTACACGACTCATCACCTCGTGAAATTGTGAGCGTGATACAAATGGATAATTTTCACAAAATTATATCATAAAGCGTACCTACACGTGAAGCCATTACTTTTTACATAAACAATAATCATGTTCGCTTAATTTAAAAATAAAAATAAAACCATCAAATTAAATTCAAATAATTTTGGAAACTAATACGTTATAATATATTTGGTTGTACCCATTAATATATAAAAAAAAATTTAAATGCTAATTTTTAGTTTTTACACACTACGTCCTACGAGCACCATGCAAAATGCCAAAAACCAAATACATTACGAACAGGGATGAACGCAAGGGAGAGGAGATAATTTAAACCCCTACAAAGTTCAAGAAACTGACTTCAGAATTTTTAAGTATATTTTAAAATTTCCTGCGAGATTAAAAGACTAAGCCAAAAGAAAGTAGGGCAAGTGCATAGATAACATAAGAATGGATATGCCATGCGAGATTATTATACGGGAATGAATATTTTGTAATGTTGAGGTTACAAGGGGTACTTGTTATCATTGTGAAATATAATTTATGGCATGGACAAGAGAGCTGTATGAAAGCAATTTATCTCTCTTCCCTATTCCGGGTCGCGACCTCTAATTTTGTTAATATAATTATGGTCTATCCATTCTTTTAGTATCTATGAGTAAGTGTTACCTTTAATTTTTATATAAATTACGGTCGTTTATTAATTTCATTTTTTTTTTTTTAGGCGTGTTTTTATTGTAAAATTATGAATAACAAACGTTGGTTTTCAAATTACTCAAAAGTCAAGACTCCTTTTTTAATAAAAATAAAATTACCCTAAATAACTAACCCAAAGATAACTAAAAATAATCAAATTTCTGTTATACTTATATAATATACTTATTATATATGATCCATTTAAATTAAATGTGTTAATTAATTTACAAATAGTTTAATTAACTAATTGTTTATAAAAATATGAAATTTCACATTTTTCAAAAAACATCCTCAGACAATTTTTTTTGCATTCGTCCCTGATTATGAATAGTCAATACAACATTATATAAACAAGCCTTAGCAAACTCAATTCAATATGTTTCTTTTACAAATAATTATGTTTATACAATTTGTATTAATCAAATATTTGTGAGATTCACAGGCTTCTTGCAGATTTTTCTAACGCATGTAGAAACCATTAAGAAAATCAAATATCTAATGGTTTATTTAAACTTTAAAGTATAATTTTGGTAAAATTTTCAATCAATTAATAATTCGATAGAGCTAAATAAAACTTAATGAGAATATGAAAACTTTTACAATGGATAAAAATAATCCCATTGTAAAATCAATATATTTATAATAATTATACACGCTATAGGTACATATATTTTTCGAGGCACCTTATTATGATAAGCTATCTTCGCCACCAGTTCTAAAATGGAAAAAACATATCTAAAACAATTTAAAATATTTATTATTACTAGTGTTGGGCATTATTAAATATAACTATCGATATGTTCGATAGACTTATTCCATCCGAAATATTTGATAGTCGAAATAATATTGGTTTAAAATGTTGAAATATTTGATAATTTCAATTAATATCTAAAATTTTTTGTTGGTTTTTTTTATTTTTAAATGTTCGGTAATTTTGGTTAATATCAAATGTTAAGGTAGTTTTGAATAATATCAAAAAATGTCCGATAAATAAACTATTCGGTTAATTTTAGTTATTTATGTGTAGTAAAATCTAATTGTTTTATACTGAACTATTCGATATTTTCTTGATAAAACAACCAAATAGTTTTTATAAAACGAACTGTTTGATAGTTTGTTTAAAATATAGAACAATATTTGACAGTTAAAAGTATTAATGATAATATTGTTGTAAGTTTTCAAGTAAAAATAGTATCATAAATATATTTGTATAGGATTTAAGCACAGCCAAGAGAAATATTAGTTTTATAATGGTGTTAACCAGTTTTCGAGGATTTAAAGTATTCTAATAGTACTAGTAATATAAAGTAATAACAATAGTAATTTAGCAACTATACTAGGGTATTTTCTAATTATATTTCAAAAATAACTATTACATTTATATATTTTGAACAGATAGTTTTTTTTTTCTTTGGTAATTCAGAAAATATTTACTATACATTTTTCAAATTTAGATTGTAATGTTTGAAATACCATGTTGACCATTCATTTCAAAAAAGTATTACTTATGTCCCATCATTACTTTTTATGAGAATTTAGTTTGAAAAGTACAGGATTACATGTTATCACAAAACTCCGTTCAGAATCAACTTTCAAATTTAAAAATAGCAGTTATCAATTGTTTTACTATTTTTTACTTACATCAATATACAGCAAAATAAAATTATGCAAGATAGATTCAAAAAATAACTATAATTTGACTTTGAAGCCTTGAAATGTATAACAAAAGTTAATTAGAACATTAATAATTTTATAAAAATACTTTACTGAATAATAACTCAAACAAACAATGATAATAAACCCTAACATAATAATAATTCAAAATGGGTATATATTAACAAAATAATAATGTACTATTTAATATTTTACCTAGTAGGTACAATTATGGAAATTCTGTCACATTATAGTAATTAATATAATTTGATTATTAAGTGAATTTAAATCATGTGTGCATTATAAACAATAGATTAAAAAAATATTACACGGCAGTATATTCTTAAAATATGATTTTATAGTAAATACTAAATAGTACTTATTAAATGTTGATAACTGATTTAATTTGTACACAAAACATAATTTTTATCGTTAGTTTGACCATACAATTTTATAATTAAATACAATTTAAAAAACATAGTATTACAACAATATGGTTATAATATATTATATATTTTATAGTTGTGCAAGTCAAAAAATATTTCAAGATTTAAAATGTACATATAATAATAAATATATAATACGCATTACAATAAAGTAGTACTTCAAATAAATGAAAACATATTAGGTGAATATAAAACTATAAGATAGCCGTAACTTCAATCAAATAAATCTATGTAGGTATTAAACATACAATATTACTCATTTTGAATCTATTTGAACTCAAAATAATATTAATAGATTAAAATAAGAAATTATATAAATGCATTAGTATTTGGTAGAAATTCTAGTTGTTACATAAATTCATAAATATTGATTTACTGAATTGTAAACCATAAGACATTTAGACTTTAAACTATAGATTTTGTAAAAACTACAAAATAATTAAATATACATAGTTTCAATTACCAAATAAAGTTTAGTTGTGGCACACATAGTACCCTGTAATATTATTCAATGAAATCAAGTATAAATTCTATACTTATGTTGCTTTAAATTTAATAGTTTTATAAAATCTATTTTATATCATAATACAAAGCTTAGCTTATATAGCTGTTATATACAAAGATAACCTTATTATGTTAAAAAGCCATATTTTTTTACAGTTTTTTTTTTTTTTTTATTTTTTTTAATAAGAGCCACATTTAAATTTTGACATATTATCATATTACAGTCCCAATATTTAAATTTGAAATAAAGAAAATTTATTGTTTATTTAAATTTATGAACTACAAATAAAATATTTTATAGCACATTATTATTATTTTTATAGAATGTCTTATATAGCACCATAGTTTAACTTTCAAAGTTTTTGTTAAAATATATAATATGAAATATACCAAAAAAACCTGTATAGTATTTAAAAAGTCATTTTTTCAAGCATACTTCAAATACAATTAACATTTATTACACAAATTATTTTATTTTCTAAAATTAAAATAGGCATAAAATTGAGATAAACTGTAGAAGCAATATTAATAGCATTTTAGAGAAAATATTTCTTTGAATTTTGTTTATAATTTCAATGTTTAAACTAACTTTAATATAATTAATTTAGTGATTATGAAAAATGATCTCATTTGAAAAAAATACTTTGTTCAAAAATATTTTAATAACGTATAATAATAATAATAATAAACGTATAATGATATATTGTTATATCACAATATATTTAAAACAAATATTTTTGGTTGATACTTGGAAGTTGAACATTATGTGTATAAAAAACATTTTTGAGGGCCAAAATATAAATAATTCAAGATCTGCAGATTACCAACCACAGCTTCTACAAACAATAATATTATGTAAAAACATATATATTTATAAATTATCATCACTAGGTACAAGTAATCAATTGTCTTTAAGAATATTGTTTTTATAGATCCCAATTATACATTTCAATATATAGCTGAAGAAAATTGCATTTTTAATTTATTATGAGAATTCAACAAATGTTAAAAATGAAAAATTTTACGAACTGAAAATTTTAGAATATTGACATATGAAAAAAAGATATTAGATAGAAACTTATGAAAATATGTAGCAAAATCAGTTTCAAAATTGAATTAAGTATATTCTTTACATTTAGTTTCAAGGAAAATATAAATACATTACAATTTCACAATATTTAATTGTATAGTAAATTTTTAAACTTGTGCCTAGTTAAAATATAATTCTACAAAAATATATAAGGATTTAAAGTAAGTAATATGTTTAAAATAAAATGTATTAAAACTATAAGTATACCATAACTATCTACAATCTAAAATGATGTGAAATATATAACAAAGTTATGTTTATTTTCTATCAAATTGTCCCACAAACCTTTATTATAAGTTAATTTTAGTTTTATTTCAATGTTAAATATATTAAAATATTTAAAATAAATAAATAATTATTTAAAATGAGGCAAAATATGTTTTGGGAGATGTACATTTCTAGACAATTGAATGGTTTTAGTATAACTTATAAAATAAAAATAAAAAAATGTAAAATAATCTAAATTTTGAGACGGGCAATTTTTAATAAAACTATTAGTTGTTAAGTAAGTTTTAATACTTTATTTCCCATTTTTAAAAGTTTTATAAATTAACTAATAAAAGTTATCGGAAATCACCCATATAAAAATTAAGAAAATCGTGCAATTTTTAATTTTTTTATAGAGGTCCTAATACATTAAAATTATTCAATTTCCTCGAAATGTGCATCTCCCAAAGCAAAATAACTCAAAATAACGATGGTATAGTGTCTTCTTAAAAATTAATGTTGTTTGGAGCAGAGAATTTATAATACAGACTAATAATTATGTACGGCATTTGTATGTGATATACATTGATGAATGTTAGTGGGTATGAGCTATAATCACTAAAATGCTCCCTAAAAAAGTATAAAACTGTTAAAAGAGAAAGATTTACTCCAGTAATTCCAGTACAATATTCCGATTTAAATTTTATCAAAGGATTTATATTTATTAACCTTTTTATTAGGTTATGTAGGAAATATATATACACATTTTACAACTCAATATATATAATTTTAAAATAACAATATTTATTTTTTCTAATAACCTAAAAAAGAGGGTAATTAATATACTGTTATTCTGTAATAGACATCATAAAGTATGTAATTTAATCTTTGATTTAAAGATAAAAAAATGGATTGTTCTAATAGCCTTAAAAAATGTAACTTATTTTGAATTTCAATAATATTTAAATTTATTTAGCAAACATACCTATATTTTTGTCAGGAAAATTGACTTTAATTTTAAAGAAACTATGAGAAGTACCTAGAGTACCTTGGCCGACCCCAAATAGTTGGGAGAGAAGGCGAAGGAGAAGAAGAAGATGATAAGTACCTAGAGTATTATATTGTATAATTACCATAGGTTTCAGCCAATAGAATTTTGTAGAAATTAGCCTCCTCGTCTGTAGTTATTTATATTTAAATGTGTTAATAGTTTTTCTTTAATTTATTTAACGAGTTTTATAATCTGATAACTGATGTTAAATTTTTAGCTATACTTCTGGTTATTACAAAATATTTAGAGACAATATAATATAACAATTATATTATATAATATTTTGTAAATCTTTATAGTTTTTCTTCAAATAAAAATTCTAGTTTTAAATGATTATATAAGATTAATTATTGTGAACTTCGCTGGCCACCAGTGCTAGTTGTTGGAATCAAAAGTTCTTCCAATTCTGATATATTATTATATGGAAGCTGATTTCCATGTACTCGTCCATGTTGTTTTAAATGTTTTTTTAATTTAAATGTATCTCCACATATAGTACATTGAAAAGGTCTATCTAAACTATGTACTGCAGTATGGCCTTTTAGTGTTCCACTACGTAAGAATGCTTTACCACACACTGCACAAACATAATTGCGTACTCCAGTATGATGAGTTAAATGTGCCACTAGATGACATCTTCTGATAAAACTTTTGTCACAATATTGACATTTATGAGCTTTGATACTTTCGTGCATTTGCTTCCAATGAATTTTCATTGATGACCTCTGAGCAAAACTTTTGCCACAAGTTTCACATACAAATGGACGTTCACCAGTATGTGTACGTCTATGGTCATCAACATTGCGTTTTTCAGAAAATGAACGTCCACAAATATCACATTGATAGCCACGTACTCTCTCATGAAAACATACAATATGGCGTCTTAAAAATGCAGCTGTGCGGAATTGTTTGCTACACAGTTCACATGTGTATGGCTTTTCACCAGTATGAACTCTCATATGATATATAAATTTGTATCTTCTACCTTCTACAACATAATTACATTGATCACATTTATAATATGATTTGTTATCAATTAATACTTTATATTTATCATAAATATCAATTTTTGGAATTTCTTTTTTTGGTTTGTCTTTTACCATATGTGAACGAACATGTTTTAAAGTTAAACTCTTACTAGTAAATTGTTTATTACAGTAATAACATTTTAAATCATTTTCAACATCAGACTTCGAATTTGAATCAATAAGTTCATCTTTTACCTCATTAAATTCTGTCTTCATTTCAACGACTTCAATATCAATTTTATTATCAGCATCTTCTGATTCATTAACACAATTGTTATTAAATTGTTCTATATTTAATGAATTATTTTGTGTTTTTGTACCAAAATCATTTTCTTCACCAAATATGTCATCATAATTTTTAAATTCTGCATTATCTTTACTTCTTTGAGCATTTAAATTAAAATCATGTAATTTCTGATCATGATCTAATTTTTCAAATAAAGTTTCAAAAGAAATATCACACACAGTACATAATAAACTACAATCATTTGGTTTAAAATCCTGTGTTAATTTTCTTTCATTTACATCAAATATGCTTGGCGAATTTTTATTTGTATTGTTTTCCTCATCATTGGCAATTTTCATACTGTCAAAATACCTATCACTTACATATTTAATTGGTAATAAATTAGATTGAACACCATGAACATAACGATCATGTTTGATTTTATCTCTTATCTTTAAAAATTTTTCAGGACAAAATGAACAAGAATAATTGTCTGAAAGTGAAGATCCTTTAGTAATAATAGTTTTCAATGTTGCATCCGAATCTGTCATATCAATGAATCTGGAAAACAATAAGGGCATAGAAATTATGTTTGCCCTAATTTGTTTTCATATGCCTTTTTATAAATAAAAAACATTTTTTTTTTTCTTTGATCAAGTGAAATATGAACAACAAAATCCATTTGTATACCATCTTGAACACTGTTAAAATTGTTTTTGTTTACATCAAAAATATATCCAACATTGTGAGTTTAATTTTATGAGTTGACAGCATGACTATTTCCATCTTACTTCTATTTTATTCTTGGTAGTACTTAAATATATATTTTAGACATAGATATATAAACACACAGATGGTGAATAAATCCAGAGAATTATAAATGGAATATTAAAGACTTAAAAAAAGCATCTTTATTCTTTCTTTATCTTCGCCTTCTCTCACAACTATTTTATTAACAGGTTACCCTAGTCCTCTATTTTCACTTAACTTAATCTCCCATATCTTCTTCTCTTACATGCCTCCCCATCATATCATTCTTTATTACACCCCACCTATTTTTTAGTCTTCTTCTTCCCCACTTCTTTCAACACACATACTCTTTACTAATCTTACTTCCTCTGTCTCTTCCCTCCTTAATTCAAAATATGTCTAAGCCATCTCAACACATTTTCTTTCATTTTGTCTACTACCATTTCTATACTACCTTTTATATATTCACTTCTTTTTTATCTTCTTTAGTCCCTTCACTTGTCCACCTTAACATTCTCACCTCTGCTACACTCTTCCTTATATTTTATTTTTTAATCTGTTATCATACATCATTGCAGGCATTACCACTATCTTAAAATTTTTTAATTTTAATCTAATTGTAATCCTTTTGTCACATAGTAATACTCGGAGTTTTTTCCGCAGCCCCTATTTATACATAATCCTATAATTCATATCTTCATGGAAACTTCAACCCATCAATAAAACAAACTCCAAATACATGAACCTCTAAAACTTGTATACTTTATCAATATTCATTTTCATTACTTGCCTTTCCCTATTCACTGTATATTCTCTTTCTCAAAATTATACTCAATATATTCTGTTTTCACTTCTACTAATCCTTAATCCTTTACCTTTAAGAACTTCCCTCCACTTTTTACCATTTACATTCTCAGAACTTTTAAAAAATGTGTCAATCGCCAAATAAAAAATAGTCTTACATTAAATTGTATTAAATTAATAATAATTTAATATTTTTTATTTGTTAAACTAACATATAATTATAACTAATTTATAAACTTCTGAACAATAATCAATTGTTTATTTTTCACTATCTCTAATTAAAAATGATTTTTGTTTAGGATGAATATTAGTATTTTTGCCACTATAAAACTTTAAAAAAAATGTTTAAATCATTTTATCTGACTAATAAGAATACTAAATGTATAACATTTTTAGTTTCTTAAAATATAAATAAAAAAATGTAAAACTCAAAACCAGAAAAATATTTTCAAAATTCTATGTATAGCATTAAAAAATTACCAACAATCTTTTAAAAGCGTATCATCTATGTTATAACTAAATGCATAAAGAATTTTCTGAATTGCAACAATATAACAATAATCAAGTTTCTTAAAAAAATACTGATGTCTTTAATTTTTCATTTATTTTATTAGTTTTATATTTAATTTTTGGAAATGTCAAAAAATAGAATACTTAACTGTTAAATTTCTTAATAATAAGAGAATGCATTGAACTTTTGGAGTGATGTGACTGCTAAATGTAAACATCTATATTTTGTAAATTACTTTAAAGTTTTAAGTTTTAACATAGTATCTTTGCTAATTTCAAAATTAATAAACTCACAATAATGTAAAATTATTTTAAAAAGTAATTTTCTTTGCAAATGCTTAATATAAATTATTAAAAATAACTTACTAATAAAATAAAAATATAAAAACAAGTACCCCTAATCAATTTAAATTGTCTGTTTATTTGAAAAGCATTTTATTATTATCCATAAGATATGTATTTAAATATTTGTTATTATTATAAAATACAATGTAATTCAAACCAGTTTGCCTTATATTAGTGCAATTTCAAATAAAATCTAAAAAATAAATACACATATGTACCTGTTCGTCCATAAACATATGATATGCATAATCCATCCTATCAATTAATATTTTTATTTATACATATTATCATAAATATAAAGAAAATATAGATCAATTGTTTTGAGTAAAAGATAGAATAATAATTAGTATAGGTACAAATATTTAAAAACAATAATCATTAAGATGTATCTTTAAAGTATATATTAAAGAAAAACCTAGGAAAACTGTATATACTCGTATTTGAAATACAAATAATAATGCTGTATATAATAAGTATTAGTACAATAACTACTTTTATTATTAGTCATAAAGTTCGATTTAAATTTTGAAATATTAATTAACAAAAGTCTACAAATACATGCATTAAAAAAATATAATATATATATATATATATATATATATATTATATACTACTGATTACATTTAATTAGCATATTAAGACTATTCAAAATGCATTACACTTTTTAAATCTCATAAATGTTTGAATATAATAATTATACAAAATCATAATATGTATAAAAATTTTAATTTTAATTTTTAGATTTTTTTTTTTAACTTGCATATTGCAATTAATAATTTTTTATAAATTATTAAATTTTGGTACACAGTATTGAAACATATTTACTACTTAAACAAAAGCAAAATCATAGCTGGGCAAAATTAAATGTTATAACTTATAGGTTTTATTTTTATAATTTTTAAGCATTTAAATATTTTGAACTTTTTAATAAAAAATGTATATATTAGAAGGTATTAATTTAAATTTATTTATTTACCTAGCACTTTTATAATTTATAGTATGGAATTATTAATTAATTTTAAATATTTATATTTTCCAAAGAAACCTGAAAAATAGATAATCAAGAGCCGAAAAAACTCATTTTAATTAATCAGTTATCTACAATTAAATTTCTAGTAAAATTAATGAAAACTTCGGTTTTACATAATAAAATTGCATTTTCATAATATTTTATGAATATTAGTACAATATTAAACATAAATCTTTAAATATATAGGCAATTTATAAATATGATTACTAAAAATTAATTTAAATATAGTATCTGATTAGCTGCATTTTTAACAAATAAAAAAAATTAAAATATTTGTTTAAAATAATAATACACATTTTTTTTTATTATTATTAAAAAAAAATGCGTTTGTATAATACTTTTTTGTATAATAGTATAAAGTTATTACTGTTCAATTTGGTAAACAAATGAAATTTTCTTGATTTCTTATCATGACCAGTTGAGTACAATAAATTAAAATTAAAAATAGTCCTAAATTTTAATTGTTATTAATTATGTTAGCATGCTCTTAATATTTTAATTAATATTTAAATACTTAGAAATAAATAGAAAATGTTAGAATGTATTAAATACGTTTTATATTTTAAATGGAGAAACTTTTTGTGATTATGTTTTGCTATTCAATTCATTGTAAAATAAATTCATATTATAAACTTGTAAACACTTTATAATATTATAAATTGTATAATTTTAATTTAATAACAACTGGAAATAATTATTTTTTAATTAATTTAGTTATTTAACAAATAAATATTTTGTTAAAAATTTTACATTTTCTACAGTACAGCCAGTGGAATTATAAACTATAATAAATGGGTTTGCTCTACCAGGAGTGGTAGCTTTTTATCATAGTTACATATATCAGGTTCATGCCAAAAATAATTATTAAATTTTTACACATAAAAACAAATGAATAAACTCAAAATTCATAAAATATAAATAATTCCGAATCATGAACATTAATCATTATGTATGTATAGTATTATAATATATATTTATAAAACTACAAATAACTTTAAAATAGTTACTTAATTTGTTACTCTTTAACAGTGCATTTAAAAACAATTAACTGGCTAAAAATATGACTAAAGGTCAGATTATTATTATTTAAATAATAAATATATGATGTTTTTAAAATATATATATATATATATATAATATACATTGTATACATTGTATAAATATACAATATATATTTTGTATGGAGTAATATTATGGGGGAAAGTAGTGTTTTTTTTATTTTGTGAGTAATGGATTGATTATTAGTTATGACATAATACAATAATAAATAATATACCTAATTAAAAAATGTTTAAATTTAATATTACATTCAAAAATGAATAACTCATGAAATTTAAAATACAAAATTTACTATGTCAAGTGTGTGTTAGACAAAGACAATTTAAGCAGATACCACATCCCTTAAAGGTCTGGTCTGGCTGGTGCGGTCGACCGCGGGGTCACCGCATTGGGTTCGACTGCTGAGACGGTCGCACGCAATGGGATGGTCTCTTTGCTGCAGTCAACCACTACAGTCAGATCTAAATTTAGTGTTCCGTCAAACGTCAAATTTGTTGTTTGATGTTGCTAGACCTATTTTATGGTTTCTTTTAAAAGAAATTGAACGGGAAAAAAATAATAATAAATTGGGTTCATCCTTTAAAACGTGAAACGAATATAAAATAATATAAAATTTTATTCGCAAACTTCGAAATGACGAATGTAAATTTTGAATTCTTTCTACATGTTATCTTTTAAAATCAAATCTTTAAAATTTGAATTGCTATAATCATATAGCGGTAGATGATTCGCCACCAACTCGCAGAGTTTTTTCGTCCTCATCACGAGTGAAATTCATTGTATAATATATATATATAATAATAAATAAAATAATAGTTATTAGGTAGCTGGTAGGTATATAAACATATAAAAATGTGATGACTGATAACAAAAAAAAAGCTGCGTGCGCACGGCGGTGACTGCAGAGGTACTGGTCTCGTAGCAGTCCTTGCGGTCGACCATCGCGGCGGTCGCAGCAGATAGACCACTTATATAAAAACACACAGAAGGAGTAGGTACAACCTTCGCAGCAGTGACTGCAGCAGCAGGACCAGGCCTTAAGACGATGTTGCACCTAAATTTTCAAACTATTTATCTAGTAAGAAAAAATAATAAAATTATACTTCATTTTAGAATTAAACTCCTACAAAAAAATTTAAAGAGAAGAATATTTTCAAATCAATTATGTAAGATTTTTACAAATATTGTCTAAACAAAGTTACAAATTTTAGTTTGACTTTTTATTTAAGAGGACGCAAACACTACACTAACAAATTTTCATAGCAAAATACTACATTCATAATTCAAATACTACTAAATCTACAATAAACATTGAGTCATATTATACACTGTTTATAAAATGAAAACTTTTCCGATGTTATGTTGGATTAAATTTTTAAAATATTTTTTTTTTTTTTTTATACTCGTACAACAATTGAATATTTATAAAATATGCCTTTTTTCTATGCTATATTTTTAATATATTATTATTTTTTTAAATTGGCTTCCAATAAAATATAGTTAACTTCACATCTTTCAAATAGTGGTAAAGTTTTGTCCCTATGTTCTATTAATGTTACATAGCATTTGAATTTCAAAACATGTATGTTTTTAAAATAAATATTGTGATTACACAACAATAAAATAATTATACAGACACAGGCTATATTAAAGTACTTTAATGTGCGATTTTTATTTTTCTTAAAATTTTTATAAAAAATTACATACACAAAACCTCTTAAAAATCAGGTATATATTGTCCATCCTCTTAATATTATATTATCTGTCTAATGACATTTTATAAAAAGCCTATGTAAACTTGAAAATATTTTTCTTTAACTCTTATTTGGTCGAGTGGTTTTTGGTCAAAAATTGGCCAATTTTCCATTACTTATAACATTTTACAAATTATCTTGAATACCTATCATGAAACAAAAATATTAAATACAATTTGGAATTTAACAACATTTGTTTTTATATTCAAATTAGAAAAGTATCAGATACTTAGACATTTAACTGTAATAAAACAAAATTCCACTTGAAATTCGTCCAAAATCAATTGAAATTTTCAAAAAGAAATATATCGCAAGAACCCAAATCAAGCCGATTACAATGAAAATGTGCAAAAGTGTCTAGGTAATGATAACAGAATAATAACAAAATAAAATGTACACACATTTATCTCGCAACGGGGTCTGGTAAACCCCAAATCAAAAAAATAACATATGATTTCAAAATATTATAATAAAATAACAGTGAGACCGATAATACAAAATATAATATACCTATATTTAGGAAGGTATACGGAGAATCAGATAGTTACAAGTTACAGGTTTTTATAAAAATATATTTTATAGCCATAACAATTTCAAAGGGGTTTATTAATAAAATATAAAATTTATAGTTCTATAATTTACATAGTGAAATTTTGCTATACTGACTTTTAGATAGACAGAGACAAATAAGTGTAAAAATTTAACTTTTATCTAGAAAATACACATCTTCTATCTGTGTACATTAAGAAAGTACTCACATTATAAACAAAAAAATGCACATGATGTTAGAGCACAAATAAACAAATCATAAATTGATTCCATAGTGAATGTGATTTTAAGTATCTTATTTATATGAAGTATGTAAATAATACATATTGATATGCATAAATAAAAATAGAAAATAAAACTGAACCAAATTAATAAATAAATATAGGTAATATTAAATTGAATTACAATTAAAACTCCTAGTTACATCACTTTATTTAAATAAAAGTGGTTTGTTCCTATGTAGATACACATTATTCTATAGAATAAAAAAAATACATCATACACATTATTATAACCATGAAATTGCTTTTTATGCAAAACAATTTTTTATTAAATTCTATAAGATAAAATATAGTTTATAAATTATAAAAATATAATTTCCTTATTATTATACTGCATAAACTAAAAATAAATATGTAAGATTATAAAATTCCCAACCTCAACACATCACAACTCAGATCTAATTTCATTGGCTGTACTTGAATAATATGGTTAATATAAAATTTATACAATTAATAAATTGATCAATAATGATTATATTTGTAGAAACAATTATTTATTTTTAAGAAAGTTTAGTAGGTTAATAATAAACACAATGTATGTCATTAAGAATTATTTAATATTATTAATAATAATAAATTAATTAAAATATGTCGTTTATATAATTTAATAAATTATTTAAATTTATTATAACTTTGATGTTTTATTATTATATTTAATTAATTATTGTGTCTCAACTATCACTATTTTACATTTTCATAGTATTTTAATTATAGTCCGCTGATTATCTAATAATTATAAAATAAAAGTCTAAAATAATTTCAATACATATATTTTTATAACGATTTTATCTAAAAAAAAATTTATGGAATTCAAACACTTCAGATTTTTATACATGGAGAACTTTATTATATAATAAAATTTAATTTCAAAATACATTTAAGTTAAAAAAAATTTAAGAAAATATTAAATAGTAATCAAAAAAATATGATTACTTTTATTGAGCTATTGAATTTTATATAATTTTTTTAAACTAATAGTAAATCTAATGTTTACAGTGAAAGTATGATTTATATATCAAAAATGTCATCTTTCATATTAACATTATAATTGTAAATATTTATTTATAAAATAATATTTTTAATGCTAAGTTTAAATTATAAAATTTTAATTTATTTTAGTATAAGTAAAGTATATTTAAGTTATTATTTACTAGATTAATGAGTTGAAATACAAGTAGTTGTAATAAATTTATATTGATAGAAAATAAAATTATAATTTAAAAAATACATAATAGATACTTATCATTTACTAGCTAAACATTGATTCATTATAATGTATTAACCCTTTGAGTGCAATATAATATACATAATCACAATTTTTACAATTTATATAAAACATAAGTAATACACAATTGGCTTTCATAAAAATGTAGTATTATAATATTATTTCAAATTAAACTACCTAACACCTACAGTGACCAATAAAAAAATTATATGTTTTGAACATAAAATGTAAATAACTTTTACCATAATATAAACTATCATTTACTTATTTACATTATTTATTTCACTTATCGAGGATTCTCAAACAACAAAGTTTGTGTTAATAACTGGTATCTTGGAACATCATGCCATATATATCATTATATAATTTGTGAATATTATTCTATAAAATATCCAACAATATAAAGGCTTCTGGATTTATAAAGAATTTTTTTATGAAATCACGGAATAAAATTCAGAAACTAATAATGAAATGAACCAAGAACCAAATAATCGGTTTTGAAAATCTATAAATGGTGACATGGTAGTAGTGGGTAGTAAGGTGCCAAATATTATCCCAAAAAAGTTAATTAGCTGTTATGAACTTGGATTTGAGAATGTAGATGTAATAAAGTCCAGTGACTGTAGTTAGTAGAGTATAACCCCCGGTAAATATTATTTTTATTTAGTGGTTTATCATTAAGTAATAAATGATAATTTGGAAAATTGCTGTTAGTGAAATTTTAAAAGCATGTATCTAAGTCTAATATCGGTTTTAAAATTTCAGTAGAAATAAGTAGAAATCTATATACTTTAATGCAGCATTGCACTGAAAGGATTAATACTACTAAATTATTGACTTGTTTTATGTGTAGAATAGTACATAGTATATTTCAAATTCCATATAGGGAATTAATAATAAATCTATTTCATTATTTAAATATTCAATTATTGTAGTTTAAATCTAATAATGCATCAGATAATCAACGTTTCTATAATATTTAAAGGAAATATAAAATATATTTCTTACCTTTTTAATGATGGATTTAGTGATTCGCCTTCAGGAATTTCCTACAATATGCATTAAAAAAATTATATTAATATATGGTTTTACAATTTAATTAATAACTATTAAAACAATTGGTAATTACTTACAGATGACTTATCATCAGTATTTAAAATATCTTCAGTATTGGAAGTACTTGGGATCTTGTCTAATTCATAAAAATTTTTATTAGATTTAGTAATTTTATTAAATATATTATTATCAGTAATATCACCATATTCTAATGATTGCGCGATAAAATCTTTAACAGGCATATTATGTATTCCTTCAATATCTTCATATGGTTCATGATTCTGTTCAAAAAAATATAATCATTATTATTATTAAAATTCAATACAAAAACATTTAAAAAGGAGTTATAAATTTTAAAGCTTTCAACGCCAGCTACACATTCATGTGATATTGTTTATTGTATATGTAATGCTGAATAATATTTTTCTAAACATATTATCACATTAAAGGATTTCCCATATGCTCTGAATATATTAAAATTATTAAAACAAAATTAAAATATATTTTAGTGACTAATATGCGCTATAGTATGTTGGTAGAGACTAGGAGTGAACAGAACCAATACTTGTTTTCTCCACCACAACATCACCTATTAACTATGTGTCGTCTGTCTATAACACAACATGAGCGCCGTATCAGACGGTAATTTATACATCATTGTGTTATTTGGTAGTGATTACGGCTTTTAACTAATAAACAATAACATGTACGCAGGCGAATGTTCGACTTTCATCAGCACACGGCCTTTGTAGTGTTATTTAAACACATTCTATATACTATATAATTTTGTCACAGAGAGGAGATTGTCGCCCAAAAATAACAAAGCAACCTGAATTTTTGTCATTCACATGCATATCACTCCTTGTCTTTCCACGAACAGACAATAGATATTTATAAGTGTATTATACATTTTACCTAATGTCCTAATTATTATTTTAAACTTATATTAGCATTATATGAACCTAGTTGTGTTTTAGCATTATACTATAAATTATTATAATATACTTTGAACCGAGTTATATTTTATGATATCAGTGGCGTATTTATAGGGGGGTGTAAAGGGTTTCCCCACCCCCCCAGAGAATTTTTTAAGACTACAAATTTACAAAACACATTGAAATATTTGTTGGATTTCATTAATTCCTTTTTACACATTTATAAACTTATATAAAACAATAAAACCCATAAGCGATAATATCAGTGTTTCAAATATTGAATTCGAATGAAATACAGGCTATTATTCTGTCTGATCATAGATAAAGCTGATAAAGATACAGCTAGTGCGTGTGAGTGTGTATGTGTATATGCGTGGTGTGTAAGCAGATGCGACGACGCAAGTGCATATGTATACTGCACATTTGACATTTGACGACAATATCATCGGTATTTTAATATTTTAAAATATTCGAACCGTTTAATCAATATTAGCTAAGTGAAATGGAGCCGAACAGAAAAAAAAAACAAAAACATTGGACTCGTATTTTACCATCAAAATAAACGAAGTTAAGGTCAGTACTTATTTTTATGAGTATAACACATAATATTATATTGTATTTATGTATATTAATATACATGCGGTATATAAAAACTATAAATATAATACAAAAAAAAATAAAAAAAAAAAAATACAAAATGATAATTTGGTGAAATGTAAAAACACTAAAAATTATTTGTTATTTTTATTAGTACTCGTATTATATTATTATTATATTATATTTATTATTATATTATTATTAGTATTAGTATTTACAATTTCATATATCAACTAAATAAAATATTTTAAAGTAGGTAGTAGCAGTGGTAGATCGTATGTGCACAAGTGAACGTGCACTACCCAAATCCAATAATAATTGTTATTTTGTTTTTATCTTACCAACCTATATATTATTTAAAATTATAAAATATTATTAATCCCTCCTCAAACGACTTCTAACACAATTGTAAAAAACTACCTTTCTTGCCCACCCTCAAAAGCATGGCTATTTAAATATTAAGTATGTAAATATACCTATTATTATATAAATGTAAATGAATATTTTAGCACGTAAATTACTTACTGATTTACTGCATTTAAATAATAATAAAATATTT
>JAIPRL010001979.1:56827-68816 GCA_025469235.1 Pemphigus obesinymphae
GGTACATAAAAACAATAAATATGATAAAAAAAAAAAAAAAAAAAAAATACAAAATGATAATTTGGTGAAATGTAAAAGCACTAAAAATTATTTGTTATTTTTATTAGTACTCGTATTATATTATTATTATATTATATTTATTATTATATTAGTATTATATTATTATTAGTATTAGTATTAGTATTTACAATTTCATATATCAACTGAATAAAGTATTTTAAAGCAAGTAGTAGCAGTGGTAAATCGTATGTGCACAAGTAAACGTGCACTACCCAAATCCAATAATAATTGTTATTTTGTTTTTATTTTACCAACCTATATATTATTTAAAATGATAAAATATTATTAATTCCTTCTCAAACGACTTCTAACACAATTGTAAAAACTACCTTTCTTGCCCGCCCTCAAAAGCATGGCTATTTAAATATTAAGTATGTAAATATACCTATTATTATATAAATGTAAATTAATATTTTAGCACGTAAATTACTTACTGATTTACTGCATTTAAATAATAATAAAATATTTTTATTTATGGGTGCAACCTGGCGTAGTACCCCCCCCCCCCAAAAAAAAAAAAAAGTTATAAATACGCCACTGTATGATATAACAGTTACTAAAGTAACTAACAGTTACTAACAGTACTACAGTTGGTTTCATACTTCGAATTATAAAGTATAGTAAAGAGGACGCCATACATTTGATTTTTAAGAGGTTTTATATAGATAATTTTTATAAATTAAAATAGAAATGCATATCTATCAGTTTAAAAATATTTGAATATATTTTTAAAAAAATAGTCTTATATATTATCAATATCATTTATAATTGCCGTGCAATCACAATATTTGTAAAAAATATGTTTACGCATTTTTCATTTTTACTTGAGAATATTGTAGAAAATTAAATAAAAAAATAAATTATAAAGAACAACATTTTCTAGCGACTAATGGAGTTGATTTTTGATTTATGAATTTTTACACATTTCATGTTGTTAGCTATAATTGGTTTTTTGTTTCGTATTTCTAATAAGTTGACAAAAATGAAAAATACTAATGCAAGTTTTTAATTGAAAACTTGTCGGTGTAGCGTCTTAATATTTTATTACTGATTCATTGAATTAAAAAAAAATATTTTACCTTGGAAGTATCACTTTCATCATATTGGCTAGCTTCAAACATATTTCTTAGTTTATGATCTGCATTACTACTGGAAACATATAATTCATTCCAAACCAGAACTGCAGAGGCACAATGATAACATATTGTTTTTGGCAATAAATCATCTTTACAGATCTATTAAATATACACATATAATAATAAAAATAAATTTTATACTAAAATGAATTAATTTAAATGAAAATGTATACATACATTTATGAATGGAAGATGAGTTTTGATTTTTTTTTCCAACATATGATCTATTCCTTCATTAGCATAGATAGGTACCATATTGTCATCCAGATTTGCACATAGTCTGCAAATATCATTTATGGAGCATGTTTGCATAGTATCTAATTCATCATTATGAGCTATTACTTCATTCATTTTGATTTTATTTCTTGACAAGCTTCTATACTAGAATAATATACCAATAATTAAAATACTAGATAGGTAAATAAAATAATTAAAATAAAATAGAATTATTGTATTATATAATGTAGCTAACAATAAATAATTAAATAGCTACTTAAAAATATATCTATAATTAGGAAAAATAATTTTTGGTTAAAATGTAATTAAAAAATAAAATAAAATAAAATCTAACAATTGACACTGACAACAACTGATTTATCAATGACTTGTCCTGACCAAAACTAAACAAACTTCAGTCTACCACCTTAGGTTACTCTTATCTGGGACAATGTATACTTAGTATAGTAAGTTATAACCCATCCAGTTCATCTGCGTCTTCGGGGACATCACAGTTCAAGGGTTCAAAAATATTAATTGAATAATGTGTGATAACTACAATGTGCAACTTTTATATATCATGGATATTATTGAGTAATTAGTATTCTGCCAGGAGTATCCTATAGAGATAACCTCAAAAAAAAAAGTATGTTGGCAACACATCTGTGCTTCTGCAATTTTAATAACCCCCTACAAATTAAAAAATGTAACCGTCACCAAGGGTGCAGATGAACTGGTTGGGTTATATCTACTATCTTTTATTTATTAGTATAATACTAGGTAACCAAAATTTATTATTATTAAGGTGGAAAAGGGTGGAATACAAAAAATGATTAAATTTATCACTTTTTTATTGTTGAGAAATAAGATTAATTAATAACTTTTACTTTTTTTATTTTGAGATAAATTAAATAAGTTCTATAATATACTTAGATCTGTAGTGAAGATAATAGATATAAGTAGTTTAGCCAACTATGGATTTGAGCATAACACTGTAAATTTTTTGTTGATCCAACTGAAGAACAAATATTAGGAATAACTAATTTATTAAACCGTCAATTAAAAGAAAATAGATACTAATTGATCAGTCCTAATAATCAGATAGAATCTTTTTACGAGATATAAAATCTATATTAAATAATATGACAAATACCTAACCAAACACTTTAAGAAGCCTATTAAGCTCAAAATTTATTAGATGTAAAATGTAAATTGTATAAGTAAATAATTATTGGTTGGTAGCATACTATACATGAGCTCGTAAGTAAGTGAAATAGGTATTAGACTAGTACCATCAAATTGTCAATTATATATACTATTATATATATATATATTTTACCTATATGTTTATGTTAATACCTATACATTTTTAATAGAGTAGAAACCAGTAAGATGTACAATACTAAGCGAAAATTATTCAATTTTGTATGGTTTTATGCATTTCTATCATATAACACTGAAAATGGTAATTTTAAAAAGAAAATGAATGGTAAATGGTTTATGAAACTATTAAAAATATTGATATAAAATTATAATAGTATATCTTTTAAATATATAGGTACCTATCAATTATATTAAAAATTATAAAAATTACATTAAAAATATTAGCATTTACCTACCAATTATAATATTATATTATAGGAATTTTGAATATTTTTTCTTAATAAATATTTAAAGAATTTCATCAGTTTTAATTTATTTCATTATTACTAGGAAATGGATTTTATTGTAATATCTGCAGGAATTAACATCCGATACAAATCAGTATTAAAAGCTGACAAATTATTGGAAGATGTAGAGGGCACTGAATTAAAAATTTTTTGTTGAAATTTAATTTTACGATCTCTATTTTGTTGGTGCTTAGATGTAGATATATGTTGAATAACTGAAAAACGCTGATTTATTGATAGTGCCTTTTCACAGCATGACCAGAATAAAATTGCTCCATCACTTTTAATGTCTTGTTAGGAAACTCTTTTAAATAATAATTCGTTTTCGATTTCACAACACGGCATTTTAAAATTATAAATTACACATACACGAGACAAAATGTGACTACAAATAGTATGAAAAATGATTGTCTAGTACCACTTTTTTGTTTTATATTTAATCGTGGGCATTACCTATAACCACTATAGTGTAGACATAATATTATACTGAAACGTTACCTAGGTAATCTTATCAACAACAGAGTATTTGATAGTGGCATACCGACATATAAGTACATAAATGCAATTTAGATAATAGTGTAGAATATTTGTATGTCGTCAAAAATTACTAATCTTGTTATTTTAGGCTTTCTTAGATATTTAATAGCGGCATATCAGTACATGAATGTCATTTAGATAAAACAGATAATGTTTGTAGTAGTCAAAAATCAATATTACTCAATCATTTACAAAATATATACTTATTAACCAAATATGTAAAATAAATTTCAGATAATTTCAATTAGAATAATCTTAATCATACACATTTTTATCAGATTAAAAATATCACAATCCAATCAAATCCTTTCCCTAGTTATTAGCCATAGTTTATACATTGTTTTCACTGTTACAAACAGTTATTTAATTGATAATTTAAATAGATAATGATATTATACTAATATCAAAAACCGAAAAGATGATTTACAGTCATATTGCTTCTTAGAATGCTTAGTAAAATAAAAAAACTGTAGGTATGTACATTTTAATGTATAAGAAATCAATGAAAAGAACTTTAAAATAGGCCCACTCCATTTTACAATATTAGTACCTATAATACAGTATTTTCACTGAGCAAAGAAAAATATATTATATTGAAACATGGATTATAGTTTAATTTAATATTTAACAAACAATTTACATTATGTACCTAAATACAAGGCTGGGCATTAAAGAGTTAAAAGTTAAAATTAAGTTAAAAAGTTAAGTTAATTTTATTTAAGTTAAAATTTTAATTTAATAAGTTAAATAACTTAACGTGTTAACTTCAAGTTAACTTTATACAAAAGTATTTAAATTAAGTTAAATTTTGCCAGAAAAACAAAACAAATTTTTGAATGAGGATTTTAATTTTTAGTATCAATACGCAATTTTAGTAGGTGCCTACAATAGCATGTACGTAATCAATAAGAATAGATGCACTACTTATATATTATATATGTATATATATATATATATATAATATAATATATATACACTTATTTATATTATACACAAAATTACAATGAGAAATAACTTTAAAATAGAAACTCTACCTAATATACATTAAAATACAGGTACCTAAATCCGCTACAGGTATAAAGCTATGTATCTACCCACGTGTATGCCATTGTTAATTCTGTATTATCAATGTTTTCCAAGGTAATAAATATTAATTAATAATTATGTTTTAAAAATAGTTAATATACTAAGTATAAATTGTTACCGAATAACTATTTAATTTGACAGAAGGAAAGGTTCCATTTCTGATAAAAATTTTGAAATGACTTGTTAAAATAAAATAATTAAGTCCAATAAAAATCAATTACATATTGTCTTTAGAATTTAATTAATATTAGATATATACAAGTATAGTCACATAGATACAGGGTTTCTCATTTATATGTTACCTAAATATATGGTAACTTTCAACAATAATTTAGGCCGTAACTATTTTATTATTTATCATTTTTAACAACACTGGAGACGAAACTGGTTAACATTACACAGTTGCATAAATAATATTTTATAGATGCCAAATTTTTAAAAGACTATTCATTTCCATATAATATATAATATAATCATTTCAAATTTATAAATATTTAATTTTTATATAAAAGGTTACACAAAAATCTATAACTTTTAAAGAGATTTATTAAAGGTTCGATATTTGTTTTGTTTTTAACTAAAAATTTAACACAAAAAAAAAATGGTTTTATTTACAGTTAATTTTCCATGTTGGACTGAGCCCAGTCTTTTTAACTACATGGAGGCTGGTATTTATGTCTACCCAGTATAAAAAATATATTGAAGTGATGGGGTACTGCTTATTTTATATTAACATTAGTGTGAATTAAACAATAATGTAGGTATATCTTGGCAGTTAGGAATTATTTTCTGATTTATGTATGGGTTTTACAATGACATGTTGTATTTTTATTTTTGTATGTACCTATATACTTTTTTTTACCAAATATAGGTGTATCGACTTTTTTTGCCTAATTAGGAAATTTTAACTTTTGTCCAAATTAAGTTACTTTTTTTCAATGCAAGTAACTTTTAAAATAACTTAACTTATATTATTTTTAATTCATTTAACTTAAAGAGTTAAAAATAATCGTTAACTTGCCAGGATATAAATTATAAATATATCATATGATTATTCAGTATTGGTATATTAATAATATTCGTATTATTGGTAAAAAACAATAATACGAATATTTCGACTATTATTTGTAAAATATCAAAAAAAATAAATATATTAGGTATTTAAAAAATGTAATGGTAATTGAATAGTTGTCACCTGAGTTTGTCCCAAAATACTGGATTCAGTTACTAGTGTCTATAAACTCATAGTTTAACAATTATAATTTGAACTACTTTTTAATTAAGTTTATCCTTTTTATTATTATTGATTAGCCTTACAATAACATTAATACTCAAAATAAAATATACTGGTTTGTGCATCGCAACTGACGGTTGCAAAAGCTTGTAACTTCATTTCCCTCCCACTATAATTATAGTAATAAATAAGTAAGTAAATAAATAAGTTATAAATATAAATTGACAGCTGATGTCAAACAAACAATCTGATATTTTCTGACGAAGTGACATAATTTTATTGGATAAATGGTTTCGGTATTATACATCGAGTTAAAATATTTGAAGAAAACTAATAAAACTGTCAGCATCAGCTGCATACATTAACACATAAAAGTACAAAAATATTATTATATATTATTGCAATATAATAATGTATTTAAGTTTCTTACAATTATTAATTATTTTTATACTACCATATTCTTAGTAAAATAAAAATGAATGTGTCAATAAATAAATTAACTATACCTAAATACAGAATAGGATCAAAAAGTAGTAGGACTGAATTTCTGTAGTGTGAGCGGAGTGATGGAAGGGGGTCGAACCACCTGGATATAGTAGTGGGAAGCCTTCCGAATAGACTGATATTTTTTCCAGTCGCCTGCCGGCAAGCAGAGAGTAAGTACGTCAATTTCGGTGAACCCCTGTTAAGAAGTGTCGTTGCGATCCAAGACGGAGAAAAATCTCGAGCAGCGCTCGAACTATCGAATTCGGGAAAACCACGACGGAGACTCTCGGAATGATTAAGGACGCCTACGGGGATGCTGCCATAAGCCGCTCAACAGTGTTCAAGTGGCATAAGCTGTTCCGGGAGGAGCAGGAGCTGGTCGAAGACAACCAGAGAACCGGGTGCCCATCAACTTCAAAGATTGATGAAAATGTGGCCAAAGTGAAGGCGCTCCTGGATTTCGACCGGCGCACAAACATTCGTCTGATTATTGATGAGTTAGGGATTTCGTACGGTAGCGTCCAAAAAATTATTACTGAGGATTAGGCCATGCGAAAGGTGTGCACCAAGTTTGTGCTAAGAGTCTTGAGTGATGAACAAAATCTCTGAAGGGGATCCTGGAAAGCGAGTTAGTAGTGGAAATCGCGTTATACGAGTTGTGTCGAAGCACAAGGGTGCTATTTCGAGAACTACTAAGGATTTGTACCGATTAGTTCAATAAAAAAAATGTAATTAATTCAGTCCTATATTATTATTATTATTATATTGTTATACCTAAATAAACTATTGGTACTTATAAAAAAATATAAAATGTTTTGCTTTAATTATTATTTGTAAAATAAAAATTTTATTAAAATGCAAAATTAAAAATATGCAATTTTTGTCCAGTGGGTTTTTTACTGAATCCAGTCCCGAGTACAGATATTCATATTTGTTTGAAAACGTCCAATTTAAATTATTGGCTGGAATCTTAGGTACTTGGATAATGAATAAACACCAAAAATGTATTACTTTTAGGGTAGGTATTGCAGTATTCACACAACATGGTTCTATTCAGGTTGTATAGAAATCTGTTTCAGGATTTCAGGGTTACTAACAAGTTCGAATTAATGTAACATTTAATATCACTACAGGTATTTCATTTAGGACATTAAAGTTTGACTTCAATAGGAAAAATTTGATATCTCGACTCTTTATTAGCTACCTACCTACCGTGATTACATTTTTGTAGCATACCTACCTATTTAATATTTTTTTTTCCTCGCCCAAGTGCATATATTATCTACGAGGTAATTTAATGGGTGAACAACCGCGGGCTTCGGTGATCCTTTGACGACTCATCAAATGCCGTTGCCATATTTCGAACGTTTAAGATGTGTGTTCGCCGTCATTCGGAATGCGACGAAATACAGACAGAAAAAAAGTCATTGGCGGCGACAGCCCATGCTTACGTTTAACTAAACATCATTTAGGCAGTACGGAATAAACGAGAATATGCACAGTGCGGACGCCAGAACGCCGGACAACAAAGGAAAACGAAAAACGGTAACCGTTAACTCACCCGAGACTTGTTCACCGTCGTTCGCGTTTCCGTCGACGGCTCGTACGCGCTTTTCATATACGTCCCCGCCGTCTATAATACACACCGTCGGCGGACGCGGTAGTCACACGGTGAACCGTTTGTGATTCGCCGCAATAGGTACCACCGTCTGCTGGCGGACATTGAATTCCGGGTGGCGGTCGCGGTCGACTGGACCAAGCGATGTGAATATTATCGGTGTGCTCGAGGTTCGCGATCGCAACGTTTGATTAATAATGATATTATTAACAACAATAGTGATAGTATTACGAGTAATACGGCACCACCGCACAATTTGTTATTAATGTGGTGTCGGGCAATCAGTCAATCAGTGTTCGCGCATCGCTGCCGTAATTGACACAAAAAAAAAACACGCTAAATATGGCGGACCTTCTATAGTATCTGAAATGTGTGGGTCGGGCGGTCGCAGCGCTCTTGACGAGAGAATGCGGCCAGTTGCACCGGAGTCGCAGTGAATGCCGACCCGCCGTAGCGTTAGTGTCAGCGTCGGGACGACCACACGACAACAGTCCCACAAAAATCGTGGAGGTACCTACGTACTCAAGGCTATGATTTTGTTCGTGTAATTTAAATTCATGTGTTGAGTTCGTGTAATTACAATTATACGCGTACACGTGTAATTACAAGCAAACACACGTGTATTGACAATACAAGCATTTTATTGCCAAATATCGATCATCCCGGGTAGAAATCGTATTTTATAAGGTAAAGTTTGGACCGTGCCCAGTGTTAGGTATACTGGGACCAGTCTAGACATCAGTGGCGTAGTAAAAAAAATGTTCGGGGGGAGGTTGTATACATAAAAATTGAATCTCAGAGTCTAAGTATCGTTAGGAAATGTCTTGCATATTTTTAATAATCATAAGATGAGAATTTGATCTATTTTTAACGTCATTTTATATTTCTAATTTTCTTCGAAAATTTTTTACAGAAATATTTATTTTAACATATAGGTATTTATATTATTTATAGTACTTGTGACTATTTATAATTATTATATTATATACCCAAAATCACAATATTATATACTTTTATTTTGCTTATACGCATTTCAACAACTAAGTTGTCATCTTCAGCGCGTACCTACCAACAACAATAAAGTATTTATTCTTCATAATTTTGGATTTTTCAACATATTATAAGAAAGTCATTATTCAACACATTAGCACATAATAACGTTAAAAATAGAGCAAGTTCTCATATTCTTTTTATGTATACCTATTTTATTTTTCTACGATTAATCTACCAAAAACAATATCTGAATTACAAAAGTAAGTAGGTATACATGGTTATTTAACAAATATCATGATTACATAACAACGAAAAGTGCTACTGACAAAGATCTATTTTAAATTACTTTTAAAATCTACTTAAATATTTTTCATTTTTAAGATTTTTGTTTTTCTTAATTTCATTAAATTTGCCTATACAAAACCCCTTAAAAATCGCATGTGTGGCGTCCTCTAAAGACATTTGCTATACACGGCGTTTATTCCGTCGTAAACACAAAATACGTGTCGTTGAAATGTACAATTTAGAATTTAAATGGGTACCTAATTAAAATTGTCTCACATATTATAATATAATAATACAGTTACCTTTTAGTACATACCTACTATAAAAATGCAATAATTAAGGATGTATTAATAATTGTATTACTTAATAGTAGGTATATTAATGAAGCATAAAATAATTTAATTTATATTAAATTAAAAATAATTTAATAATACATATTTAGTAGTAGTATCTACATATTAATAAACCAATACCTATACACAATTATTGTATTATTAAATACAATATAAAAACGCGGCGGATATTCGTTACCCGTATAGCCACATCTCATACAACTATGTATACCTACTATAGAGCTAGGTCTCTATTTTACGTATATTTGTATAAACATGTAACACGTGTTAAAATTTACGTATAATTAGTTCTTCTTATTATAATTACACGTGTACACATGAAATTATAAGCAACTATACACATGTAATAATCAGTGGTGTAGTTGTAAATAATGTTTTGGGTATACGCATTCAATTTTGCAATATAATTTATAAATTTAGGTAGGTATACCTACTTTTATTGTGTATTGAAAAATTTTAATTTTTCTTAATTTTTAAAAAAAAATGTGGTGTTCTCTTATTATTTAATGTCTCATAGAGTTTACTTGTATCGGGGGATTCATACTAGATGCTTTTAGCGTGCAGTAACGTGGCAGCGTTAATTAATTATAGACAAGAAAATTAGAACATTGATAAAAAAAAAAACTGGTGAAAATAATATAGTAAACAGTTTAAACGAACCGTGCTAAAAGCTCTATAATGAATTCACCTTTACTAGATTTTCAGGATTGAATTTTGTTATATATCGAAACGTATCAAATCGTGTAAGAAAAAAAAACCTAACGCTTGTTATAATTTTGTGACATCATGGATTTTAAGGGTAAAAATCTAGGTACGACTAAATACTTTTAATACTTTTTTTAAACTTATTTTATTATTTTCCTTTACTCATCAGTTTTATATTTAAAATAAATTTAGTGTATATAAATTATAATCACAAACAAATGTTTTAAAAAAATACAGGAAAATGATTACTGATTATTCATTTGAATAAAATAATATTTTATTAGGGGATACTATCGTATACCCTCGCAACCCCCCCCCCCCCCGAAATATTCAATGTTTAGAAAAAATTTAATTTAAAACAATATAATATCAGTTCAAAATGTTATTAATAACTATATTTTTATATATTTTCAGGTTCGTACAAAATCACGTGTAAACAGTAATAAAAAAACGTTTTGAACAATATTCCAGAAATTATTATTATGTAGTAGGTAGTATAAAAGCGCACCCGCAGGCGGTTGCCCGGACTTTATATATTTTATATTTGTATTTCGTATATTATGAGTTTTGTTTGTCATTTATTTTACTGTCGTCATGTGATTTGACAATATAATCCAAATGGGGATACAACATGTTATTAGAACACAAAAAAAAAACATAAATTATATTAGATTTACCCATGACTAAAAAATATACTTAGTTATATGGAAACAACAGGTACAAGTCCAATAAGTATATTAGTGGTATTAGTATATATAGTATAGGTAATAATACAGTATTTAAATAATATTTTATAAAAATACTTTATAAGACTGTATAAGTGTATAACACATATTATTAACTATTATTTTCAAAATCCAAACAATAAAAATACTAAGCTAAGTTTGTGTCTCACAGACAATAACCGTAATAGTAATACGGTAATATGAGAAACTCAATATTTTGTTTTTGGTTAGTGGTCATTCTCTAACTTAGACACTGTTTCAACATCAATAATCCTATAGAGCACTTTTACCTCTATATTACTCTATGGAATAACTTACCTATTTCATTTAGGTAACAAGATTTAACTCGGAGTGAATAACATGGCGTTTTCAAACGGTGGTCATAGAGTTAACTCTGATTTATCGAACAACACGCGGTTGACTATATAGTTAACTCGAGTTGAGTTTTCGACAGAAAGGAAAAAATATAAATTATGTACATTATATGTTGAGAATTTTGTTTTTATAATGCGTACTCGTATATACCTAAGTAATATTATGGATGCGCCATAAAGTCCCTGAAAATAATTATACGGAAAGTAAAATTCCGGAAAGATACAGTAATCCTACGGAACATGAAAATCTGGAAAAAAAATGACACGGACAATAATTTACACGGACCGTGAAGTGGCGGAATTTAAAAATACAAAAACGTAATCTCACGGAATGTAACATCTCGGACCGTAATTTCCCGGGAAATAATAATAAATATATGTGGAACCAGTGGCGGTTCATCCCCAAGATGGGCCCTTGTGCAAAAGTAAAAAAGGGCCCCCTTCACTTTTTAATTCTAAATAATATAAATATAGGTTCATAAATTCAAATTTAAAGTAAGTATTTTTATAC
>JAIPRL010001980.1:0-68798 GCA_025469235.1 Pemphigus obesinymphae
AGATCGGAGCACTCCTTCTGGTAGTAAATTTGTTAACAGAGAAAAAAAAAAAAAAAAAAAATAAACATCATTGTAAAACCACTAGCTCCATCGCTACGCTCAGAATCTAAAAGCACATAGACTAAATAAATAGTATACGAGACCAAAGTATGATGGTTCACAAAATGTACACCTACCTACTTGGTATACAGATTACAACCACTAGTATCGACAACGGATTTCCGGCAGGTATGCGGAAAGTTGTATGAGTATAGATAGGTGACAACTGTATATATAATATTATACAAAAATAAAATAAGGAAACGAATTTTTTGAAATACTTGAATAATTATCTATATTACAATTTATATATAAATATATATCTATATTGTGCAATGAAAATTCGTAAAACACAAAAATATGCAGTACTTATATGTAAAAAAAATTGCAAAATATGAAAAATTATGCGAAATAAAACTTTGTATTTCAGGTCTATTGACAATAATTTAAACTTGTAGCTTATCTAGCTATTTTTTGGACGGCTTAAAAGAACATGCACATGCATATAAATCCAGCCCCTGTTTATGTGTAATCGCAATGAAATGAATGCTTGTGTAATAAATTTCAAACAAGAGTAAATATATTTAAGGATTCGTATGAAAATTAAAGCAAACATGATGAATTGTTTTAATATTTTGTTTTTAAAAATAATGTATGGGCGTAACTTAAGAATCATCTCCATAACCCGTAATTTAATAACGGTATTATTAACTATTATAATTAATGTATATATTATATATTAAGTGGACGTCATACGCCCACTTTTTAAGGGGTTTTGTATACGCAATATTAAGAATATTTTTAGAAAAATTAAAATCTCATGATTGAAAAATATTCAAATAAATTTCAGAAGTAATTAAAAATAGTCCTATACCAGTTACATATTTTTATTGTAAAGTATTAATAAATAACTATTAAAAAATAGGTATAAAGTGTTTTGAGAGATGCACTTTATAAGAAACCCAGTGATATTAGCATTTGATGACCTCTATAAAAATTTTAAGATACTAAAATAATCGAAAATTTTACGTGGGCCATTTTCGATAAAATTATTAGAACTAGATTTAAAGACTTGGAATTTTCTATTTTTAAAAGTCTTATAACTCCACTAACAATAATTTCATTGAAAGTCCCCTATGTAAAAATTTAGATCATCTTATGATCTTTAATTTTTTATAGAGGTTGTTGTATGTTAAAATAATTCAGTTCTCTATAGAAACGTGAATCTCCCGAAACATGTTTCATGCGCGTAAACACGGCTGTTTGTCATCCTCTTAATACACCGTTATATTCTCGTGTTAGTCTCGCTGTTTTTTTTCGACTAGTATTTTGTTCCATGATATTTGTAATAATCACTCCTGTTATCTCGTTTTTGTTTAACACGTTATGATAATATTCAGAATACTCGTAGTGGATTAAACAGTAGTACGAGTGTAAAATACTTCTATTTTCTTGTAACACCAGTAGTCTTTTAATAATAAGTACACATAACATGTTATGTAAGTTTACATAAGGCACAGTCAATTCAGTTAATTTGTTTATGGCAAAAATCGTAGATTATAACTGAAATAAAATAACTTTAACTCTTAACCAAGTATTTGTTCGAATTGTTCATTAGTATTACATAATAATAATAATAATAATAATAATAATAATAATATATCTACCGGACAATGTCGTAATTCGTACGCTATTACTAATCGAGCATTTTATTGGCATTTATTTTATTTTATTTATTATTTTATTAACACTATATAGTTCTGACCGATTTACAATTTTTTTTTCTTTTCCGTACACCGATACTTTTCATACCTGAGCATTAACGTATTATATTATGACGAATACTATTGAATACAAACTTTTACGCTTAAATAATTTACCCATTGTGTACTTTGAATGTTTCGTCGTATCAAAACTGACTAATGACGTTACCGAGATACGTACACGAATCTTGTTTCCGTATCAACTGAAGCGGAAAGACTGATATTTACATTTTTAAGGTGTTGGAAATATTAAATTTTTGTATTTTTCTTTTTCAATAAAGTTATTGTGTAAGTAAACAACAGAACAAACTTTAAATATGAAATCCAGTCAAACGTCGTGCACGGGTGTAAAAAAAAAAAAAAAACACCAAAAATTTAACATAAATACTCGGAAAGCATAAATCGTCGTTGTCAAGGTTTTCGCAGGAAAGTGTCGAACACGATGTAAATAGTATATTTTTTTACGTATATTTTTACGCAGTTCCCCTTATGTCCCATACATTTTGGCCATAAATGACAACAATACAACAAGTGTGTACATATATATTATATACGAAATAATATTCAATGGTTTTAGAATAAAGAATTACAAGTCAAAAACGATTACCTATTTTTTTTTATAAAATTTTTATAAAGTATTATAGTACAAATATCGTAAACGAAAATGAAATGAAATTTTATTCACAATTTTATTTTGTTCATTAAATATATATATATATATTATTTTTTTTTTTTTTTTTTTTTTAAAAAACCATTAAATTATAATTAAAATGTATTGCGTAACATTTAATCGTGAGCCTCGTGACCAACTGCAAACGAACCATTATATAACGAGTATCCAAAATATGTGTCTGAAAAAATACTGATTTTGAGTTCTATTCATTTGGTATACAACAATTAAAAAAGCATATACCATCAAGTAAAGTATTCACCTATTTCAAAAAAAAAAAAAATAAATAAAATAAAATACGTTAATATCTAACTAATTTTCTCTAATGTAGATTAGATTTGTTCAACTATTCTTACACATATTAAATATAATCAGACTTGTAAAAAATACTTGAAAAAAAAATCATTTAAACACGTTCGAATATTTAAGCGTAGCTTTTCAATTTTATATATGATATCCCTTTTCCACGATTTACAAATAATGTCAAAAGCGTTAAAATTTGTTTGGATTAAAAAAAAAGTAAAATACATTATGTAACAATTATGTACCACGTGCCCGTGGTAGTATGTATAAAAATAATCGAACAATATAATACTATGTCATTTAAACATTTTAAATTACAAATTCAATATATTGTGACATGTGTGCAGACATGTATTTAAAATTAAAGAGATACATTGAAATAAAAATGAGTGAATTTATGAAAATAAAAATAATAAGTACATCGTCAAATGTTCTACCACATTGGTTCGTATAGAAGAAAACAATCATTTGTGTAAGTATATATAAATATATATATAATTGGAAATTGTAATAATATAAGTATGTGTTAACGAGGTGATTTGTATTTTTATGGTTGTAAACATTATTTTATAAACGATTGTAATATAAAAGTAAGAGTGGTCTAATATACAATTTGTATAAATATACAAATGTTACTATCATTGTTGGCATTTTGTTTAATATCATAATATATTGTATAGAATAATGCGAGTAAGAATATAATATAAAATAACAGTAATGGTTATTTGTGGCGTACAATTTTGATGTTATTTATTATTGTATAAATAAAATCATATTATGTGAAAAATTTAGTTTTTTTTTTATATTGCTATTTCCCGAGTAGGTATACTGGGAAAATAGAGTAGATGTACGAAAAATACTGAAATATCATTATATTTCTGTAGTATACCTATCCAATTTAAGTATAGTAAGCATTGCAGTGCGACCATGAAGAGAGCTATACTTGTTCTTAGGTATTTAATCTTATTGTGAGGAGTCTACTGTAGGGTGATATCGTATTTAAAAAAATAAAAAACAGGACAAAAATAATAACCATAATATTTTTAAATTAATATTTATTATATATTATTTTTGTTGATTTTTAATTGTGAAAAAATATAATTTTTAAACTATTAAAGATTAAAATTAAGCACATAAAAACATTATTATGAAAAACATAAAATAACATAATTAAATTAAATTAATACTTTTTAAAATTTCCTCAAATCCTTTATTCATATATGTACTTTACTTTTATTAAAAGTTGTTATTTAATTTTGATGACGATTACACTGACATGTTTTCACTATTTGATGTTTCACATTTTTCTGAAGAACTAATTAAATTTAATAACTTGGTGTGTTCCAAAAAAATGTTCAACAATTATTATTATCGATCTAATTGTATCCACAATAAATCGATTTTTCTCATTTGTCTATAAAACGTTTGTATTTGAAAATACTCTTTCTACTGACGCGTTAGTTCCGACAATAGCCATTGAATACTCTAAAATAATCGCAATATATATTATGGGAATGTTATTCTTTTCTAAAATTTAAAATATTTCACACCACCTATCTTTAGCTTTTGAACCATTTTTTCCAGTTTTGCACTTTAACCTTTATTACATTTATCACGTGATTACATTCGTGAAAATGTTCATCTTCATCGAATTTCAATGTTCGATTATTTTGAATAATATATTTAACACTTTCTTGAATGTCACTCCAAATTGGAAAATTTAGTATTTGAATTCAACGGTAAACTTTTAGTGGTTCAAAGTGACATCTCCACTTGTTCATGTACCTACGATAAAAATGTATCATAAAACTCATCGGTTACCTCAATAAACTTTTTTTCACTGTACAGTTTATTCTTATCAAGATCTGAAATAAGTTGAGCTAGCTCTGATGTAAAAAATGTTGACTTTTCTGATTTTTTATTTTACAACTTAACACTTTTAGTTCTTCATACATCTCACATGCCGATATATGATCATCTTCCATCTTCTTTATTATATCACATACCAGGTTCAACTGACTTTGTATAAAATACAACGATGCAATGGATACAGGATCAATAAAGAAAGTTCTTAAAACTGTTGGACACTTTTCTTGTGACATAAAATATGATTTCAATTCAACACTTAACGATTGTTGGAACAATACTAATGTAATAAAATCTTTCCAAAATATGTGTGATTTCCGATAAGATAATGCTTGTGATCGACATTGAGCTATTATTAGAGCTATATTTCGCAACACGCACACATTTGATAACGAACTGTCCACGGCCGATTGGTAAATATAATACTATTACGTACGGTTAACGTCGCCGACAACAATGTGATGCAGTAATAATTATGGTAAAAACAAGAATCCAAAAATACAACTGATAAATATAGTTTCTAATATTCTATTCAATAATGTCATGCAAAAATATCGTAAAAAAAGGATTTTTTCAAAAAATAATTAAAAAAGATATAAACAGTGGTGGATTTGGGGAAGGATGCAGGGGGACGGAGCTACTATTCATTTTTTTCATGTTTAACGGCGTACCCCTTAATTTATTTATCAAGGAACGCAAGGAACGCAGTATTTGTTTTAATTTTTATTTAACATTTTTAAAAATAATAATTTTTTTTTTTTTTTTTTTGAAAAATCGTGAAATTACGAAAATTAATGGTTTTAGGTCTTAACACGTAATAATTTTTAGATAAAAAATTATGATATAAAATTTTGAATAGTTGATCTTATTAAATCATATTAGTATCATATAGGTAATAAATAATCTTCATTATCAGTGAATGGCTAAATCCTAAAAGGATGGCGAAATCAACGCGACACCGATAAACTTAATTTCAGTCTACATCTACAACTTTCTCGATTATTCATTTAAAAGTAAAAGTGTTAAATTATTTTGAAAGAGGAATGCTTAAAATATGCTATCTTCAAAATATGTAACCCAACAATGTTGTAAAAAAAATTTTGGATTTTTCTATTCTATTCATGCAATATAATAATCTAAAATGTTTTTAAAAAGGTCCCCTGGGTAAGAAACTTTTGATAGGGGGTGTGGGAGACGAAGTCCTCCTCGGCTTACTTTTTCTTTAATATGTCCCGGAACGCTAATTTTTTTAACTAAGCTCAGCGTCCTTTCTTATTTTTTTTTCAATTCAACCACTGGTTATAAATTAACAGTAGGTAAAGCAAAAAACGGGATTAATACGGGACTGACTTGAAAATACAGTACAAAAAAAGATTTTTTCTTCTTGTTTCTTCCTGAAAGAAGTTTGTCAAGACAACAAGAAACAAAGCTGAAATAAAGGACAATCCTGTATAAAACAGGACCTATTATCATCCTAGTCTACTCCCTCATTTTTACACACCTACCTCGTGGTAATGGTTGGTTTCTGTATTTGAGATTCTGTTGTCTATTTCAGCCTGTTACTCAAGAAGTTAAAACGGGTTTGAGCGAGGGGTTGGAAAAAACCAGTGTAACTCGGACAAAACCGAAACTGTTTTTTAACCCCAAACCCAAAACCCGGAAATTCTGAAAACTGTTTTCGAATGTGTATCCAGAATTCTCGAATTATGTTTTATTCGTTTAAAAGGATGACGAAAATCGATAACCGGTTAATGTATAATCCTGAAATGGTTTCTATTACGATTCACGGAGGAAAACTGTAAAATAAAATTAAAATAAATATAATAATAAATTAAATTAATAAAATAAGATTATATGAATTGTTATTGTTATTGATAGTCGGTATCTACATGTTTTGTAGTTTGTATTTTGTTACTCGCCCACAGCTCGATACTGATAATGATAAATCTATTTTTTTTTTTTAATAGTAAATATTATTCGATATAAAACTATCAAAACGAATTTTACTCGTTTTTGACTCCTTATTGCAGATCGCGTGTATTTTGCATTTTAAAGTAATTTGTGATGTTTTTGTCTACTGGAATACATTATACGTGAATTATACACCCATGATGTATTGTTTGCTTGTAATCATTTTGATGCATATTAATAGTATAATGCATTTGAGTATTGTCTATCTATTTATATTTTATGTTTCGCATAAATCTTGTTTAATTTCACTTCTAATAAAGTCCATAGTCTCTATAGTTATTCTATTTAATTTAATACTTTTAAAATAGGCATAAAATCATTATAAAATTATTTTAGAATATTACCATTTTTGAGCGTATGTGATCGTGTATTGTCATAAGCAGTGGCGTAATCAGGATTTCTCAATGGGGTGGGGGGGGAGGGTGTAACGTAACGCATTTAGGCCTCGTCAGACCATCGGCCACCCCACACCATCGTTGTCGTCGACCGGCTCGGTACGGTGTTTAATACGTATATCCACCACCCTGAACCGTTCGAACTCGGCGACAATATTTAATTGTAAAATATTTTGTATATTTATGTTTGTATATGCTGGCCAAGTCTTCCCCTCTCTTAATTCATCTTTTTATGGCTTCCCGCGATTATGCGATTGCGTGCGCTCGATTTCATTTTTTTCTTCTTCCTATCCACCGGCTCGAGGAAACACCTCCATCGACAGCAGGAGTTTTTTTTTTTATGTCCATTTATTTTTTCCAACGTATACTATGAAGGTAGAGTAGTGGCCAGAAGTCTCCCTCGCGGTGAGCTCCACCGGCGGCAATGGATGATGCATGGCACAGCCAGCACATCGGGTAATATTTTTTTTAATATTTTTAAGTATATACCTTGGCCGGTATCAGTAGGTGTAATTGTCCGATCGACTCCAATGGATCGACGGCCCCTCTCATGAGGTTTCTTCTTATATGTAATATTTAGGCTTTATTATAATAATATAAATTATTCTTATTTCGGTCCGAGTTTTATGCCGCAGGCTTTCTCGGCCACAAAATTTCTTAGAAAAAATATAAAAACATTTTATTCTATATATTTAAAAAAGTACTTTTTTCTTTGCGTACTGAACCACTTATTCTCAAAATCCTATGATCTCCTTCACCAGTACGGTGTTTTACGGATCATAGGTTGGCGACCCAGCTAAACCAGTGGCGTCAGTAACCGTAGTGTTACAAAATATTTATTTATTTGACAGATGGAGAGGTTCCATTTCTAACAAAAATTTTGAAATGACTCTGTTGTTATAATATAATAAAAATGTCCAATAAAAATCAATTGCGTTTGGTCGTTGTTTTTATAATTTAATTAATATTAGATATATACACATATAGTTACATAGATACAGGCTTATCTTATTTATATGTTACCTAAATAATATATGGTAACTTTTAACAATAATTTAGGCCGTGACTATTTTATTATTTATCACTTTTAGCAAAACTGGAGGTGCAAAACTAATAAATATTGCATGGTTACATAAATAATACAGGGCAATTCATAAGTCTTCATCCGATTACGAACTGATATAGCTCAGCAATTATTGATTGCAGGTTAACAATCTATATACCAATAGAAAGATAAGTTAGTCAAGTTTATTTTTAGTTAACGATAAGATAAGATAGTTAATGATTAGTGAACTGTCATCAGTTTGTTTCGAAATGGCAACTTCGCCACAGAAAGCGTTTTGCGTCCTCCGTTTTAGTCAATGTAAGTCGGTAATAACTTTTTAACGTGATTTTCGAAGAACTTATAGAACTGAAGCTCCAACTTCCAGCAACCGCACGCAACTGTTGAGCATCAGAAGGATTCACCAAAAATTAATGTTTTCTGCACAATTTCCAGAAAAAAAGTTTACGGTTCATTTATTTTTGAGGGAAATGTAGTAAAGGCAACACATACCTAAACGTGTTACGAGCTTGGCTGTTCTCACAGTTAAACACGGATAGTGGTAATTTTGTTTAACATGGTGGAGCACCACCACACTGGAAGTTAGAAGTTCGGTGGTATCTAAACGGCGAACTCCCTCAATGGTGGATTGGGCGTAAAGGAGGTAATTATTTGGAGATTCATCCCTGGCCACCACGTTTCCCAGACCTCACGGTGTGTGATTTTTTTATGGGGCTATGTAAAGGATAAAGTTTATGTACCACTATTACCTACAGACTTGGAAGAGCTCAAAACCAGAATTAAAGATGCTGGGAATGCCGTGACACAAGATAGGTATGATCAGCAACGTTTTTGAGGAATTTGAATACCGTATAGATGTATGTTGGGCGGCATGTGAGGGTGATATTGAACATTTGTAAGTTGTAACTAAACTAAATAAAACTTGATTATTTTATGAATATTTTTGATTTCAATCCACCATTATATATTTATTTTTAAAATAAATATACACTTTTAAAATCAGATGAAGACTTTTGAAATACCCTGTATTTCATAGATGCCAAGTTTTGAAAAGACTATAGGTACTCATTTCCATATAATTTAATATAACTATTTTAAATTTATAGTTATTTTTACATCGTACATTTTTTTATTAACAAGTCTTTTAATATTTGTATGAAAGGTGATTTAAAGGTTACACAAAAATATATAACTTTTAAAGACATTTAATAAAGGTTTGAAATTTGTTTTGTTTTTATCTAAAAATGTAATACAAAAATAATGTTTTTATTTACAGTTAATTTTCCATATCGTGCTAAGCCCAGTCTTTTTAATTACATGGAGGCTATTATTTATGTCTACCCAGTATAAAAAATATATTGAAATGGTGGGTACTGTTTATTTTATACTACATTAGTGTGAACCAAACAATAATATAGGTATCTTGGCAGTTAGAAGTTATTTTTTGATTTCTGATTTATGTACGCATTTTAAAATGACATGTTGTATTTTTATTTTTACATGTATACACTTTTTAAGGCAAAAGAAAACCCCAGTAGTTTTTTTAAGCATAAAAATAACTATCCTTTTTACAATATATAGTATATCGATTTTTTTCCTAATTAGGAAATTTTAAATTTTAGCTAAGTTAAGTTACTTTTTTTAAAAAGTTAACAAAAAATATATAAGAGTAACTTTAACTTATATTATTATTACTACTAACTTATATTATTACATTAACTTAACTTATATTATTTTCAGTTAACTTAATTTAACGACTTAAAAAATATCGTTAACTTGCCCAGTCTTGAATATAATATAGAATATTAATATTACATTCATTTATCGTAAATCTGTAACAGTTTACGCCTGTGATGAGTGGTTAAAATATACCTGCAAATTGTACTGTACATAAGTGTTCTCGTATTATATGCAGACATGTAGTATGTAAGTGTATAGTAAAATAACTTTGTTCGTATATTTCTTATAAAACTTGATAGTATAGAGCAAAATATATAGTTCAATCAAAAGTTATAAATATTATACCATAGTTGGACAAAAAAATGTATATCAGAGTTGTTTATCCTGTAGGTATTATAAAATATAACCTTGATGCTAAAAATGTAGCTAAGTATAGTCATGCAATCATTTTTTACATTTATGTCATATTATTTGGCACTATTTGTTAGACATTTAGTAATTAGATTGAAAGTAAATAAATCGAAAGGGAAAACCGTGTGGAAAGGGTCCAAAGAAAATTCCTACGCCTTGATTCTTTTTCCACCTTAATAATACGAACTCTCCAAATTATTATTTTCTTGTCCTACATTTTCTCCAGCTTACAATCCTTGATGTATATAGATATATAGCTAACCTTTTCTTTCTTTTAAACCTTCTCTCTAATAATATTGACTCCAGTGAATTATTTATTTTTTTGTTTTGTTTTTTTTAGCTTCTATAGCCCATTTAGGGCATTCGCTTCTTCTACTATTTAATGCCATTTATTTCTGCCTACACATTCTTCTAATTTTGATCCTGGTGCACATTTTTCAAAGTCTGATTGGACTATATCTATCCACCTCTGCCTTGGTCGCCCCCTAGGTCTTTTCCCATTGTAAGTGATAATCATTACATATTTTATTATACTAGTGGATCTCCAGGCATATCCCGCCCATTCCAGTCGTTTGCTCTTATAAAGGATTTGATATTGGGCTTTGAGTATTTTTGGTAAACTTCTCTATTGGTTCTGCTTCTGTATTCCTCATTTTCTATGATAGGGCCATAAATGCGTCTCAGTACATTCCTTTCGAAAGTCAGAAGTTTCTCTTCATCTCCCTTTGTAACCGACCACGTTTCGCATCCATAGAATAGAACTTGTTGTAGAGAGCTTGAGTAAGAAGTGGATTTTGATTTTATAGATAATAACTTTGATTTAAATAGTTTTTCCAGTGCAATGTAACCTTTGTTAGTGGCAGCAATTCTTAGCTTTATCTCGTTGTACATATTATTTGCATTATTTATATTAGCTCCTAAATATTTAAAGTCGGTTATAGCATGAAAAGTGTAATTACCGACTATTAGGTCCTGTGTATTTCGAGCTTTTCTGCCTATTACTATGTACTTGGTTTTACCTTGGTTAATTTTGAGTCCCATTGGTTTAGCGGCCGCGATAAGGTCAGCCGTTTTTGTAACAATTTCTTTGCTTGAACACCCAATTATCATGATATCATCCTCATAGGCCAGTGTTGTTTTGTTTCCGAGCAATTCCATTCCTTGATAAACTCGCACAAAATTAATAACATTCTCTAGAGCAACGTTAAACAAGGCTATCCCCCTAAAACTAGGGGGCTGTCCCCCCTAGTTTTTAGTGTCCATTTTGTCTCCTTTTTTGTAGATCGAGCAGAAAATCGAAGTTTTCCATTCATGAGGGATAATTCCATTTTCTGAACTATTTTTAATAATTCCGTGTATTTACGACATTATTTCTGAGGTCGATATTTTGATTAGTTCTGCGTTTATGTTATCTTCTCCCGGTGCCTTATTATTCTTCAACATTTTGATGATGTCTTTTATTTCTTCAAAGTATTTCTGGTTGTACCGTATGGTAGATTGGGTTGCATTTATTCTCTTCATTAGATCTCTCTGTTGTTACTTTCAGAAGGGTATAAAAATGTGTTTTAAATCTATTCACAATACATGTTTTGTCAGTTAACAAGTGGCCCTTATTGTCTTTTATTATCATAATATGAGCTTTGAAACCGTATTTAATTGATTTACACTTCCTAAAGAAGGTTTTCGGGTTCAATCTATATTCTTCTATACTTTTGATAAAATCCTTTTCGGCTTATCTTTTCTCTTTCCTTATTATCTTATTTGTTCTGTTCCTCTGTAAAATATGTTCTTCTTGATTTTCTGGAGTTGTGTTTTGTATCATTTTTTTTCTTGCTTCATCTCGTGTTTGTAATTATTCATTGCATCGTTCATTAAATGACGGGTTCTTATTGTTTTTGTTTTGTAGACTTTTCTGAAATATCCCAGCAGCTTTATTGACAATTTATTTTACTTCTTTCTATTCATCTTTTGGGTTCTGGTTTGACCCATTTGAATTGTTATCTACAAGATTAGATATTGTTTTCTGTGTTCCCTGGTATGTTTTTATTGTTTCTGAGTCTTTAAGTTTATCTGTGTCTAATCTTGGTCTAGTTTTTGTTTTATCTCTAATCCACTGTCTTGATAACTTTGTTTTAAAGTTGGCCATTACTAGATAATGATCCGTATCCCCATCGGCTTCTCTAAATGTTCTAACCGGCTTATGCACGATTTATGCCTTTTATCAATCAGGATATTATCTATTTCACTCTTAGTTTTTCCATCCGGAGATGTCCATGTGTGTTTATGAATTTCTTTACGTTGAAACATTGTACTGTTAATAGTAAGGTCTTTAGATGCTGAAAAACTGACTAGTCTTAATTAATTATTATTATTATGTAGATGAAAACTTTCTTTACCGCCGTGCCGTTTTTCTTAAATATTCTTTCTCGTTCAACTTGCGCGTTCATGTCTCTTAGTACGATTTTTATAGTGTCTGAGTATACAATTGAATGTTCTCTCGAGAGTTTCATAAAAGGAATCTTTTAGATTTTCATCCGCTATTTCTGTTGGTGCATAACAGTTTATCATCACAATATCAAAGACTTTACCAGTTATAGTAAGATAGGAAAGTCTATCGTTGACTGGTTCAAACTTTTTCACTAGGTTCAGTAATGTATCTTTTATCATAAACCTACACCATTTTCATGCTTCCATTGTTTGGTCCACTATAAAATAGGGCTACATTGTCTGACTACAAGTTGCCAGTTCCTGGCCATCTCATCTTTTGGAGGGCGATTATCTCGGGTCTATAGTAGTTGGTTACCTGAATTAAGTTTCGCAGTGCTCCAAAATTGTATAATGTTTTTATATTCCAGGTTTCGAATCTTAAAAATCCAGGTTTGCCAATCCGTTTTCCTTGTCTGTTTTCCGAGTTATCGATAGTTATCCGAGGCTTCTTAGTGAGAAGTTTCTTGACATGGATTTTTTATAAATATATACAATTTTTATTGTATTTTAAATAATTATACTGTTTTATGTTTTTGGGCCGCGCAACGTATTTTTAGTTGTCACCTTTTATATCCGAGACCACGTCCGTGTGTCGCTGATACGAATTTCAACTTTGTTGTATATATTGTCATTGTCGATGTCAGAGTACACATTTTATATTACTACATTTCAGTATTGAAAATGGATCCAGACGTGGCAGACGCTATTCTTTCGGTTTGCTAATGAGTATAAACAACAAATTTTGACAAGTAAAAAAAATTAAAAATTAAATGTTGGGTTCGGCAATGGGTTTCTTAACGAAATAAGTTTGGTGGGTCGAATATGTTAGTACAAGAGTTGTTAAAACCATATAATATACTATAATATTATAACGTTATAAAAACTTCAAGTGTATCGAATGATTGGTAAATTGATACTGTAATCATTTATTTTCGGTTGAAATTTCATACGATAATTTTGATATGTGTCAGTGACACCACGGGTCCAATGACTTGACTTACGAGATAAGCAGAACGAACGTGAACGCATATACAATAAAGACTAGAATAAGGAGGCCAAACACATATGGTCACCAACTTCAATAAACGTCCCGAAGAGAGTCGCATGATTAAATAGCCACAGGCTGCGCTGAAATCACAAAGGTTGCTACTTTAACACGCATAGTATAGGAGTTAATGACGTTTTTTGAGTTATATAAAAAAAATAAGCGATATTTTTAATACTAATCTATTATATTTTTTGTAGGTTGTAAAATTAGGTATAAATTGATATACATATATGTACACTTCAATTATTATTATTTATTATGAATTAATTACATTTTTTTAAATAATTGAATTATCAGATTTATTCTGATTATCATCACAAGTTTACTCCGTCACTGATTTGTTATCACGCAATAAGTCAATTTTAAAATCAATATTTTAAAATTTAAATTTAAATGTATAGTTATTAATTCACAATTTTAGGTTCTTGAAATTGTGATAATTGCTACCACAGAATATATAACTTACGTTATATTAAATACTATTACAAAATATATCTTGTAGACTAGATCGATATATTATATCTAATATATTTTTAAATCGATTAGGTAAATGTTTACTGCAATACATTTTTCTCTGTAGATTAAACAACATTTGATAATACAATATATACAATTATAGATATACAATAATTTAATTATAAAGTACTTACATATTAAATAATAAACTAAAAATTTACAATTTAGAAACTTTTCTGTTTTTAGTAAGTTATTTTTTTTTTTTATTTAGTTGTATCTTTATAATTGCATGATATCATAACATTTAAAATTAAATTAATTAATAATAAATAATAATAATAATAATTAAAGTGTACATATATGAACATAAATTTATGCACAATTTTACAACCTACAAAAAATATAATAGGTTAGCATTAAAAATATTTTCTATTTTCTTTATAAAACTCAAAAAAAGTCATTAACTTCTATACTACGGGTGTTAAAATAGCAACCCTTGCGACTTCAGCGCAGCCTGTGGCTATTTAATCATGCGACTCTTTTCGGGATGTTTATTGAAGTGAGCGACCATATGTGTTTGGTCTCCTTATTCTAGTTCTCATAGCGTATACACAATCAAATAATTATTCGTGTACATATATACCTGTATATATATATGTATAAAATAATCTAAAATAAATTAATAATGTAAATGATTAATTCTGTTAATTAGATAATTTAAACTACTAAAAATATAATTAAGAATGTTTAGGAAGGAGTCGTTGAACAACGCGAGTGTATGGCATTTTCTCAATTATGTCAAAGCTTTGTATGGATCTGTGTAATAGAATTATATCGTTTAGTCCATATCACTGAAATAATTATATTCAATAAAATTAACTAATATAATAAAACGTAACGAATAATAAAAGTATAACAACGTATATAAAAATGTATAATTGTTATAAATATTTTGTTGCTGGTAATCTAGCTAATGCAAATATAAGTAAGTAATTTTTCTCAAAACAATTATGTGTGATAATAATATATAATATATAATAATAATATAGAATTATATGCATGTTTAATGGATATAATGACATAATATAAAAAATAATGTGTATTGTCGGAATAACATTTTTATAAATAATTTTTAAGCTAAATATTTTAAATCGAATTGTCATATTTGTATATACCTATAGTATTCTTTAAATTTGATTTATTGAAAAATAATTTCACCAAAAGATATTTAATACTATTTTCATTATCATTTAATATACGTCATCATCAATACTCAACTTATAACCCATAATATTTTAAATACGAAACCCATTTTTTTCTATGTTCTGCGTGTTACACGTATACAACAAATGCGGACATAGCGTTATTTTAAGGTTAATCTATTCTTGTTGGTAGTTTATTTGTTATATATGTTCTAGGTATGCTTATTTTAAAATATTTGTCCAAAATAGTAATTTTTAAATTATAAACACGATATTTTCTATAAAAGTTATCACGGTAATATAATTTATATTAAATACTTTCAATGCTTGGGGTGTATACTATTTTAATCTTATTTTTATTAATTATACCAACATAGGCTTAAGTACTACTTATTTTTGGGGTGGGTGGGTCACATCTTGATCATGAATATAATTGTAATTTGTATTATGTAATAAATAATAAAATATAATAAATGGTTAAAAAATCGGGATTATAGTAATAATATAGTATAGATAACGCTGAATAATTCAATTCCAATATAATCAAGAAGTCTGTAGATATAAAAAAGGTATGTTCTATGCATGACAAAATAGATTTTGTCATGGTTCTATGTCTGTAGGTAACTGATAGTGAAATAATTTTATAGATAAGAAGGTAACTGAATCGCAACTGTGGTTTCTCGATAAAGAAGTTGACTATACCTATTTTGTTTATACCTTTACATAGCTATGCAAGAAAAATAAAGAGGTTAAAAATAACCACAAATATCAAAGGAAAATACGTAGGTACCTTAATCAGTCAATACTCAATAATGTACATTACAGTAATTTACATTTCACGTATTCTGAAGTCGATATTCGATACTCCAAATTTTATTTTGTATCAAATGTGTACAGTGTAAAGTGTAGTGTTTGTACATTTTATTATTACAATGTGTTCAACATGAAAATAAAATTGTGTATACTTTTAAAGTAAGTACATAAAACTTTTTTCGAACGGAAAAGTTTAAAATTTAAATTGATAGTTTAATCAATTATTAGTGATTTAATTAGGTACGTAAATACAAATTATATATAGGTACATCTATGTTCTACAATTAAAAATGAAGAGATGTCAAATTTGTGGACGTGATAGAGGGGATATGAACTCGACAAATTGGAAAAGGCACGTCAAAAGTTGTAGACCAATAACCCCTGTGAACGCTAAAAGAAAAACAACCAATAATTGTACAATAAAAGACTTTTTCTCCAAGAAAAGAAAACAAGACAACATTAGTAAGTTGTTTTATATAGTATAGTTTTCATTATTCATACAGATTAATATAATTAGTTCGTTTATTGCACTAATATCATGTCATATGTGTTAGCACCTTTAGTCCCCATTTTTTTTTATCAATTTTATTATTGTACACATTGTAACTAAAATATAAGTATATATAAATATAATTTATATTCAACCTCATTGCCCCTCCCCTTGACATTTTTTAAAATATGTTATTAGCAAATATGTACCTACAAATTCAAATGATATTTTAATAGGTACCTACTACTCAGCTTTAATAGTAGACAAAATAAGAGAGAATAGATTAAGACGGCTCAGGCACGTAATAAAGAGGGAAGAGACTGAGGCAGTAAGATTAGTAAAGGAAATGTATGTTGATGGTAATAGGGTGAGAGGAAGACCGAAAAAGTGGTAAGGGGATGTGATGACGATTGATGTTAGGAAGGTGGGGGTATATGAAGAAGATGCGGGAGATAGAGTTAAGTGGAAGTATAGGATCAGGGTGGCCAACCCCAAATAGTTGGGAGAGAAGGCGAAGGAGAAGAAGAAGAAGGTACCTACTCAGAAAATTGAAAACTAAATCTAAAATATGGATTAAATTTATAATATAACAATTTTAAATTCATAATTACTTTTATATCCTACTTTTTTGAATTTTGAAAAACAGGTCTTTCAATGTTTGCATAAAAGGTTCCAAAAAAAAAAAACTTTTCAAGACATTTATTAAAGGTTCAGCATATTTTGTTGTTTTATTTTTATCTAAAAATTGAATACAAAAATTATTTGGTTTTACAGTCTGTAAATTATCATTGTCAATGTTGAGCTAAGCCTAATCTTATAAATTACATACAATAGCGGATACAGAGGTCCTGAATGGGAGTGGTAATTTACTTATAATAAGCAAAAAAAAAGTCATCAACCTACTTTTTAATGCTATTTTACTCCAATTTTTTGTGAATGTAGGGGGGTAATTTCCCCCATTGTTTCTTCCCAGTATCTGCCCTTGGTTACATAAAGGTTGGACTTTGTGTCTACCCAGTATAAAAATTATATTTAGATGATGGGTAGGAAAACTGCATACAGTTGTAACATTTTTCACATAATGATCAATAAATAATAAGATTTAAACGTTTTACCCTTGGTAACTCCATTATATTTAAAAAATATAATATAATAATAAAAAGAAACAAAGTATAATACCTACGTAAAATATTAAACATTTTAATAAGTATATATTTACCAAACAAAAATAAATAAAAACAAATAAAAATAATAATAGTTCATACTACCTATTTTTCTAATTCTGATATAATATGTATAATACCTATGTCCTTAGAGACTTAAAATATTAAGTTCTTATTTTATAAAATAATTAGATAAAGGAAATAATTAAAACCACTTTAACAAAAACTATTATATTCTTTATTTTATGAAAATAGTATCTATTTACTACATTTTATACTTTAATGTTTACATTTATAAGTCAAAATGATGTATTCATATTTCATAGATACTAATATTGTTAATGCTAAAAATCATATAGTTACAGAACAAATTCAGTCAAATATAGACAATGAAATAATTGAAACCACTACTAGTTTTACTACACCTATTATAAATGAAGATCAGTTTGAAGTTGGACCGTCTACGTCAATAGGTAAGATTTTTGTAAAAATGTATGCAATTGTTATCAATTAAAAGTGTTGAAAATTTTTTTCTGATAGGTACAGTTCAAAAAACATTTATTTCTACATTAAATTTAACATATGAAAATGATCCAGCTAATTTTCATAAATTTATCAATGTCACGCCAGAATTTACAAATATGATTTTAAAAAAAGGACCTTGTCAACCTAAAATTCAATAGTTTAAATTTCCAAAGAATAAAGAAAATAGAAGTTTTCAAGATTCTTGGTTTATTAAAAAACTAAATGATGGGACTATAGTGAGAAGAGACTGGTTATCATATTCTGTATCTACAGATAAAATGTATTGTTTTCATTGTCAGATATTTGGTAAAACAAAAAAAGATAATTGGATGGTAAATGGTGTAAGTGGATGGAATAATGCGTTGCATAAAATAATGGTCCATGAAACGTCAGCACATCACGTAGATGCTTCATTAAAATTAAAATTAAGACATCAAGTATTACCTATTATTCCATCAATGACTGAGAAAAAAAAATTTGAAGTTATGTGCAATCGTCAAATTGTAAAATAACTTATTGATATTACATTATTTTCAAGCCACCATTGTTTAGCGTTTCGTGGGCACCGAGAAAAATGGTTAGATCCATTGCGGGGAAATTTCAAAGATTTATTACTACTTATTTCAAACTATTCCCCTGTATTAGCACCTTACATCTCAAACTTAAAAAATAAAACAAACAAACCTCAGTGGTCTTTTATTTCATGGCGTAGACAAAATTAACTTATTGAATGCATATCTAACAATATGATAGGGACTATAAGTAAAAATATACAAGATTCACCTTTTTTTAGTATTTCACTCGATACAACATTTGATGTTTCTCGGAAAGAACATTTATCATTTATTGTCCGATACATTGATCAAAACTATGGACTATACATGGTATACATAGTACTATACATGAACGTTTAATAGCAATCCGTGAAACACCTATTACAACGGGTCGTGAATTAATGAATATCTTTATTACAATTTGTTATTCTTTGAACTTGGATTGGAAAAACTATCTTTTTGGTCAGTCATATGATGGGGCAGCAAACATGAGAGGAAAATATAATGGTCTTCAAAGTTTAATAAGAGAAATAAATCCCCGTGCTCTCTATATCTGGTGTTGGGCTCACAAATTAAATTTAATAATTGCTGATGTTGTTAGTAAAGGAGTTAACGCAATGGACTTGTTTGGAAATTTAGAAAAAATATATGAGCTTATAAATTCGAGTGAAATTCGAGTAAAATATTATGAACAGTTTCAAAAAGAAAGGTACAAAAAAAAACGAACCCGACGAATTAAACGTGTATCAACTACTCGGTGGATGTCTTATTCTTATGCATTGGAAGTTATTTTGGATACTTATTTAGCTGTATTAGACACATTGGAAATGATCCGAATTAATGATGGGCCCATAAATAGAAAAGATGGATCTGAAACAGGTGCTTTACGAGATTATTTAAAATCTTATCGTTTTGTATGGACAGCGTTGACTTTTAAAAAAGTGTTTAATATATTATCTCCTACTAACTCGATATTGCAAAGCAAAGATTTAGATCTTATATTAGCTGTTTCAATGATTGAAGATAACAAAATTAAAATATCAAAACTTCACACAGATAGTAGTTTTATGAATTTATCACGAGAAGTAGACAATTTTGTCTTGAAAATAGAAGATGAAGATGAATATTTTACACAACTACCTGTTCTTCGTATACGTAAAAAGAAAAAAATGCCCGGTGAACTTTTAGATGATGAACTCATATTAGATCCTATTAAAAACATAAAATAAATACGTATTTTTTTTCATTAGATATAATACTAATACAATTGAATGAACGTTTTAAGGATAAATCAATTGGTATTTTAAAAGACCTTTCACTTCTCACAAGTAAAGTCATTCGAAAAGTCCATCAAGATCCTAATTCTTTACCAAAAGATGCGTTCAAGTTCTTCTTAGAAAACATATGGCATGTTTGTTAATAATAATCTATTATGTTTAGAGTATTTACAATTTTCTTCAATATTTCCTACTATTGATATATCAGAAGATTTAAAGATTTACCTGACGTTTTACATGGAGATTGTGAAGATATAATATATGATAGTGAATCAGACCCTGAAAGTGAAATTGATAGTGATCAAGATGACAATAATATAGAAACTATTTTATTAAAGAATGAACTTAAAAATAATTCTGCAAGTTTGCAACCTATTTTTCAATTGTTTTTAAAAAAAAGTTTAATATCAGTGTTTCCAAACTTATATTTATTACTTAAAATTGGGTTAACCTTACCAGTAACTAGCGCTAGTCCTGAACGAGCTTTTTCTAAGCTAAAAATTGTGAAAAATCGACTGCGTTCTACCATGGGAGAAGAAAGATTACAAGGACTGATGAGAATTACATGTGTAAATGAAATAAATATAAATTATGAAAATATAATTGATGACTTTGCATCTAAAAGTCTTCATTTATTAAAAAGCTTTAATATTCTAATATAATATTTAATTTAATAGCACACAACAATTTCTTAAATATATTCTTTTACAATTGGGTAATAAATGTTTAAGTTTTTATTTTATCCCGGATCCTGTAATACGATATATTTTCCCTAGAGTAAATTAAAATGCTGGTCTTATTGCCTATAAAATAGACAAAGATTGTATTTGCTGGTATAATCATAGAGTAATATATATAATATATACACTAGTAATAAGAATAAATATAAATATAGGTAATTGTAATATATAATATATAATGCACTTTTAATGACAACAAAATTTAAATTATAAATTATATTATTATAATTACTAAATTATAAATCTTGTATTTAAATTAAATTTTTCAAATGTTCATAAATGTAACATGTAGAGTTGGCGTTAATTATAGTAATATGATATATTTAATAAATGTATTAATTTTTTGCTAAACATTTTATCATGTAAATGTAAAAAGTTTTTGTGGTTCACACTTTCACCTATTTAGTTTTTACAATATATTTTAAATTTTAATAATCACATTATTGTTTATAAAATTCATGATATAAGACAATTTAATTATTACTCTGATATATTATAGGGCATAAATCTTTTTTTTTTCATGGTACTATGTATTTTAACTAATTATTATTTTTATTTTTATGTAAGTAATCTTATGATTATCATCATAAATAATAAAATAATAGTATATTAGTATTTAATAGGTAATTAAAAATAATATAATTCCTAGATATAAATATATAATAGTTTAATTAACATTTTTTAATGTTAACACTAAAAAAATATAAAATGGGAATAGTGGGAGGGTGCAAGGGTGGGAGGAATTGCCTCCCTCCCTGTTCACCAAAAAATTAGAAAAAACAACGTAAAAAATAGATCGATGACCTTTTTTTTTTGCCTTATAACTCAAAAATCCCCCCCTCCATTCAGGACCTATGTATCCGCCTCTGGGGTGAGTGGGTAGGTCTAGGAAAAATATGTCCGCCCTACTTCTTAAAAATTCTCTGGGCGCCACTGGGTCCGGCTATACCAAAGCTGATGTTTGGAGTTGAAATCTCCGGCTAAAATGATCAAGTCTGTGCTTTTTGTGAGTAAGTCTAGATCATCAGCAGTAAGTGCTAAATTTGGTGGTTTGTAGACGGATGATGTGATGTATATTTCTTTGGAGTTGAGACGGTTGTTAAGGATGACGAGGTAGATTCGCATTGGTCTTTTAGTTGAACCAAATCGTTTTACGAGTTTAACATCAAAGTTAAGAGTTTTTAATTCTGATTCAAGTTCATCTGGTCGGATATACATTTTGATGCCCCTTAGAACAACTTTAACAGTTCGTTCTTCCAGTAGTTGTGATGAAAGAAATTCAATTTTATTAGCGATTCAGATTTTTTGAATTTTTCGGAAATGAGTGGAGTCGCAAGTTTTAATTATAATTTGGCCATTAGAAGTTGCTTTAGCTGAAATGGATTCTTGTTGAATATTAGAATATTTGAAGATAAATGGGATGATGGTGCGTCATTGGGCTACTTTTATGAACATTGGTGGAGTGCGTGGGCCAGGTTTTGGCTTGCAGAGTTGGCGAGATTTGCTATATTGCGAGTTTGGTTGTTGGTTCGGAGTGAGCTGGAGAGGGAGAAGGCTTCGAAGTCGGAGGTTGTATTGATCTTCTTCAAGTCGTTATCCGAGGCAAAGTCATCGGAGAATGTGCTTGCTGCATATGTTGATTTTTTGATGGGTGAGCGGCTATGAGATGATGATTGTGAATTTGAATTCGGAATTTTGGTTGAACGGGGAAGATCTGGGGCGCGGACTGATCTTCTTCGTCTTTCTTGTCATAGTATCATTGGGGGGGGGGGCAGATTCCCACCGGTATGGTACGTATGGTACAGGAGACCGCACGTATACTCACGGAGGCCAGGGCCTTACTGACCGGAACGAGTTCCAAACGAAGTATCTTGTTTAGGAGCGAGGGTGAAACTGACGTCTTCATTATTCAGCTACACAAGACAGAATGATAATTTCACATCGATGTTGCTGGTATTTATGCCCGTCTGGTATAGTATCTCGTCTTTTGATTTGGCATATCTCCAAATGTTCGGCCACGAAGAACAACACTTTATCGTTTTTGTTGTTTCTGGTTCTTGGTTACCACCAATTATTGCCGGGTTTCCTCTGGTACGGAGGCGTTTGCTCGTAGGCAAATGGCCCCGTTACACATTTCAGAAATAACCTCGTTGGGGTTTTATAGTTATCTAAATACTAAACTCGTTATCAAAGGTACAAAATACAATTTTCCCCCCATTTTTAAGATACTGTAACTTTTTTTTAAACATATTATATGAAAAAACACCGATTAGGCAATCTTCAAAATGTGGTTTTCTATCAATTTTATAATGAGTGTTTTAACTCTTTAATTCTTTATATATATTTTTTAAAATGCCATTTCATTTGATTTGCATAAACATGTTTTTACCGTTAAAAATCTTCAGTGCGACATCTTCTCACACTATCAAAATTATTGATAAATACAACTTCGGCAAACAAAATAAAAAAAAAAAGTCTTGGGCTAAATATACTTATGCACATAATGAAATATTAACATCATTATACTTAAAAATATAACTATTATTGAACTTTTAATTGACTATTATTTATTGTGTTTACAGTATGTGAAGGTAAGTATATTTTAAGTTTATTATATTATTATTATACAGTATAAATCATAAATTAGAAACTCATATAGTAACTCTCAAAATAATTGTTAACAGAACAGTTAAATCAGGATCAATTTATATTCAATGTAGTTAATTGTAAGTTATTTTTTATAAATTTGTTTAAAATATTTTATATTTTACGATTAAGGAAACTTGTCCTATGCACTTTAATAATAGCAAAAATATCTATAAAATATAAAACTTAAAAATGCAATACTAAATGCAATATTCAACAAATGCAAATTATTTTTTCATAATTCATGTTTTTATAATTTTATTTTTTATTTTTTGAAAATGTCAAAATGAAATAGTTAGTCTTACTTACTTCTTCGTAAGTTATAAGAAAAAACTACAAAAACAGTTTAAAAATGGTGATATTTATAATACCATTTCAAAAATAAACTATTTAATAATTTTTCATTAAATTTAACTATAGCATAAATTAGTTAATAGTGTTATGAAATATTACTATATATATATATATATATATATATATATTACATACTTATATTATTGATAAATTCAATAACATTATAACTTTTATTATTATTAAACGTAATAATAATAATCGGATTTCACCATACTAAAAAGAAAAACCATAGAAAAACATAAACAGAATATTACTGAAAATGGTAATACAATAATAATAATATTGTGTTTAAATGTATAGTTTCTCCTAGTTTTTTTTTTTTTTTTTAATTTCAAAAGTAAATATTGTTGTCTAATTCTAATTTTTATTATATTTACCATAAAAAACATGTATAAAGAATAAAAAATTGGGAAAAGGTTAATTTCTGATAAGTGTATTGCAATATTCTTGATTTTATTTTAGTTTTTGTTTGTATAAATGTCGTATATTTTAATTAAGTGGGAGCAAAAATTTATTTTATAATTTTTGAAATTAAAGTTTTAAATTATACATTTTGGAAATATACTTAAAAAATTAGCATAGATACTAAAATTTTGTTCCAAATATATTTAAAAGATTTAGATTCCAATTATTTGTTCATTATATATGGTTTATTAAAATAGTTAAATTTAATATATACTTTTTTCTAAATACCTTTGTTCATCATTGCATCACTAAGGACTATTACTAAACGAAACTATTTGAATATACGATGTAATATATTATATTATATTGATAAATGAAGGATAGCCGATAACAATATAATTTATCACATAAATATTGATGGATAGAAAATTAATGGAAAACAACATTTTGTTATATATGATAAAAATATCAAAGTAATAATTTTTAAAGTTAAAATTTAAGTTCGTTTTTGTTAAAAAAATATGCAGATACTCTAAAAAAACAAAAAATATACATTTTAATGTAATAAAATACAATTTTAAATATTTTTCATAATATTTATTTAAATAGTTATAGTTTAATTCTATATTTTATTGTAAAAATAATATTTTCTTTTTCATTTCACTTTATTTATAAATTATAAATTTGAAGTATAGAAGTATAAAAATATATATAAATATAATAAGGTAATTAAAATGATTAAAAAATTTTACACGCCGTGTGATCATCTTATACGGTATTTATGAATTATGTTGTATATTTGTATATCAGTATGAGGCCGATGGGAAAAAAATGTCTGTGTTTAGAATGCTTTTGATTTTATAATGATCAATTTTTTTTAATGTTTTATTGTTTGTATTGTATATAAATTTATTTGGATAAAAGAAATAAAATAAGATTGTTGGAATAAATAGCTTTTTAGATGATAAATGCATTCTAGTTGGTACTTTGAAAATATCATTTTTTAATTTATGATTTTTAATCTTCTTATTTGAAAAGAATGAGTTTTAAAGTCAAAAAAACCTTTTATACAGTGTAAATATACTATAAATAGAATCTAATCAACTATATATATGTTATTAGTAATTTCCCTGTATTTATTAAGCAGGGAAATTACATAATAAAAAATAAATAGTTGTTTTGATAAATGAATTATTTATTTATTTTAATTAGCTATTTAAAGATTAATTGATATTAAATATGTATATTAGAAGTGGGTCGAACTCAAAATTTAGGTGTCGAACCGAACTATGAGGTTTAAAATCGAACCCGAACTCGAACCGAACTTTTATGTTGAACCCGAATCTAAACCAAACCAAACCTTTAAGTCTAAATCGAATCGAACTTTAGTTTAATGTCAAACTTTAACTCGAACCCGAATCTGAATCCAAACCTAACTATTATTTTAGTATCGAACTTGAACTATTAAACTTATATCGAACCCGAATACGCAATTAAAGTAAATCAATAATTAATTCTCTTATTCGATATTTTAACGCGTATCAAAATCTAGTTTCGTATAAAAAAGGTGCCAAATTTTATTTGAACAATACGATTATTTGTATATAGTTACATAGGTTGACTAGCATTGATTAAATGTTCATTATATTTATATAGTACTTAGTAATATAGATCAATGATACTACCTTGTTAGTACTGCTGATACTGTCTATTGTGGATGATTACTGTTTTTGTTTGATGGCTTTTATGATTTTTAAATAAGCTATGGAAATATTGGATGACGTTGAAGTTACATGCATAATTTAAACATTATACGAAGACAACAAATTTGATAAGATAAGCAAATAGAAGCTGAGATATTTTAGTGCAAAAATACAGCTATATTAAATAATAATCAAGAATTTGTTTAAATTTCGTCTAAGTCTGACTTTTAATATTATTAAAATAGTTATAGGATATTTAATTTTACTATTTACCAATAATTTAAAATTTTAGATGAAAATATTTATCAATTTAACAATTTAATAAAAATATATACTCTGATTGTAATGTGTAATACATTGTGTATTACAATGCAATTTGTAATGTATATATCACTAAAAATTGGTACGACGTTTGACGATTCGAACTTATAATTATGTATTGTTCGGATATAATGTCATAGAATAAGAAAATATATGAGAATTTATTCATTCTGCCGTAATGTGACCATTTCTAACAGAAAACGTAGAATAGTTTCTAGCATTTCATTTTTTTGGAGGGCCAAAACTGAGTTGATGACTTTTTTTTTGCTTAGTATGTAGAGTATACAAAAATAATTTTATTGTCACCGATTTCTCAGGCATCTGTGTGAAAAGTGGCATTTTAGCATTTTATATTTAGTATAATATTCACATTATGTATAAGAAATAGGTAAAGAGTGATTAATAAGTTAATAAGAAGAAGTTCCGTGTTGTATGTCACAATGATGTCATATCACAATGTAATTTTTAATTCCCATTTTATTCATTTACTATTCATTTTATTCACATGAAATTTGTATTTTATTAAATTGTTTTTATATACCTAGTTATATTTAATAAAATGGTATCAAGATAGGTACCTTACTTCTTGGAAAGATAAATACTAAAACTAAATAGTAAATATTATATAAACTTAAGAACACAATATCTGGTATTTGGTATACATAATTAACGATATACAATGTCATGTAATCGGTAGTGTGTCTATACTATACCGAAAAATGCAGGCACGTTTTCCACAGTAATAAATTAAGTATTGATATGGGTTTCAAGTGTTCTATATTCGAGATGATTTATGACTATGATGCAATGCAAATTTTGAATAAACAATAATATTGTTATTGTTATATTACGAAGGAAGTATACAATTATAAAACACTATATATTGTATTTATATATATGTATTCTTAATCTATGTTGAAATCGTTAAAATGGAAGCACTCCTATGTATAGGTATTATATCCGTACGCCTGTCAATCACCACTATTAAATCCGTTGTGTATAAAAATTGAAAATTTTCTATTATATTATTTATAGGTACTTTATAGCGAACACCGGATAATGAAACGATAAACTAATACGGTTTTATTTTAATTTTGTCACATTTGATGTTCGAATAAAGTTCGAGTTCGGTTCGATTCGATTTCTTACTACTTGAGTTCGATTTTCGAACCAGAACCGAACTCTTGGAATTATTTTTTCAAACTTTGAACTTTTCGACCCATCTCTAATATTATATATTAACTTTAATTATATCGATATTATGTTAGAATTGTTTATAGAATACAATGATTTATCTTAAGTTTCCATTCTAAAATAATAATAACACCCTAGTCTGTCCGTGGACCGAAGGTCATCTTTTCTATTAAGCAAATAGTATTAATATTTAGCAAAATATATATTATTTGATTATTAACAATTAATAATTTTAAATGTTTCTTGATGTCTATACAACAACACCAGCAAATACAGTGTTTTTCTTTGAAGTGTATACACATCCACAACAGCATAAGGTTCAGAAAATATGACATTATCTGTTACATAATGTAAAGTTAACTACACAGAAAATATAAAATTACAATAAAAAATGTACTATTTTATTTGAAAAAAATTATTTTTTATTAATATTATATTAATTATATTAATTTTTAGATGATGACAATTTTCTATTAACACAACGATCTGATGGTATTATATTCTCTTATATATTTTATTATATTATATATACTATATATATAATTTAACCAATTTCTAAACTAAAAGAAATCAAACTATTAACAATGTTTTAATATTAGAGAATTCAGTAGATTTCGAGATAATGCCACAAAAATTTATAGAAGAATCCTTACAAATGGATCTAATTTCAAATGAAAATACATATATCATATATAATTGACAAAAAAAAAAAATGTATTTGTGTTTATAAATATTTTTATTAAAATAATTTTTTAAATCCTATATTTTCTTTTTAGATTTATTGTGATTGAATTTTACTTTTTTACTAGAGGGATTCCTCATATCTATTTTTTATGTCATTAACGAATAAAAAAATATCAATGGAGATAAATGGTTTCAAGAATACCAGAAGGACCATTCGAAATAATAGATTTGCATCCTAAAACTGTTACCTATTAATCTTTGCCAGATAAAAATGATTTAAAACACAAAAACAGTGGCTCGCCAAAACTGTATTTATAGAGAACTTCAACAAGAATTCCGTAGTCAACTCGATTAAAGGCATAAAAAATGTCGGTGTAGATAAAGCCCATTGATTTTGATTTTTAAAGGCATCTAAAACGAAATTGTTAAAAAAAAAATCAAGTTGATAGTAGCACAGTGACCTTGTCTAAACCCATATTGTTCATCGATCGATGTAATTCATAAAACTTCGAAATGTAGATCGAAATCGGTCTATAGTTTTTAAAATTGGATTTGTCCCTAGACTTAAATTTTTAGCTTTTTTTAACAGAGCTCATTTTAGCATAAAAAAAAAATCTTCAGTGTTCATAGAACGTCTAAAAATTAACTTGAGGGTGGAAAAAAGGGAAAAGATTCTGTTATATAAAAAGTCCCTGATATACCGTCTGAGCCAAATTTAACATTTTTTTAATTTCACCAGACCCCCTTCTTTGACTTCTATATTAAATAAATAGTTACACGGTAGAGCATACTGTGATGAAGGAATAATGGAATGATGGTTAAACAGTTTAGAATCGTATACAGTACAAATATATGAAATGAAGAGGTTGGAGACCGAATCGTGTCCTGAGAATTGCAGGTCATCAAAGTTAACAGTATTGGGGATAAAATTTTCACATTTATTCTATAATGTCCCAAAACACTTATGGTTTAGATTTAGCACGATTTCAGTATTAGTTAGAAATGAGTTATGTTATTTATTGGATTTCGATTTAAAACGTGCCCAAAGCTTAGAAAATAACTCATAATCCCGAGGACTACTCGAAACTTTGTATTTGGAATATACTCATTTTTTTTTATCAAAAATCAGTGATTCAAGATCTTTTGAAAACTATCTAAGAAATTTAGATGCAACATAATTACTTTCAGGAACAGAATTTAAAATACTTAAATATAGAGCGTCATACTAAGCACTAATTGCTTAGTCGATGTCTATTCTCCAGTGTCATTATGGTTTTTAACCAATTAAACGTATCCAAAAAGAACAGATTTTAAGATAAGATCCACAACGGAAATCAAAATCTATATGAGAAATATTAAAGAGAGGTATATTACCTTCCAAACAGAATGAAATATCTAAAGCTATTTGATAGGGTTCACAGGGGACGGTTATCACGTCAGCTTTCTCAACAAAAACTTTAATATTGTTGGAGAAAGGAGGTCAAGGAACGTTCCAAAGAAGTTGGGCATGCCATTGATTTGAAAAAATATAATAAATGAAAATATTTCAGAAATATATTAAACTCCAAGGCTAGAATTGGAAAAATAAATTAACCCCTATTTATCGTTGAACCATGTAGTGTCAGAGAAATTAAAGTCTCGACAAAAAATGAAGGCACAACGGTAGACAAAAATGTTTCATAAATGGAAATAGGACTTGCGGGGAAAAAATAAATAGAACACACAACAAAGTTAGTATCACTTATACAGAATTTAACAAATAAATGATCAATTGTATTAATTATAGAAGGTAAAAACTACAGACAATATCAGTACGGATAGCAATGAGAACAACAACACTACAGAAATTACTAATTAAACGATTTTTTGCGCACCTAAATATAATATAATTAGAGAAACCAAGTGTAGAACAGTTCTGACATAAGCACAACTACCGGACAAAGTTGGGAAATTAAAATGGCCCTATACATGCGATATAGAGGAACAGCCATTCTGGTTCTGAGGAACAGCACCAGAATCTACTTGGATCTTGACAATTATCTATGAGCAACTGGTGCAGAAATTGTACGACTTGGATCTTGGGTGATATCTTAGATGTAGGTATATTAGATGCAGTTAGAGAGGTACACATAGAAAAACTAGAGCCAATATAATTCACAATTTTGAGATTATTTTACTTATTATGAATCATACAGTTGCTTTATGAGTTATCTTTCAGTTCTTCAGTTATTGATTTAAAAATTTGTGCAACATTAGTCGTATTATTTTTATGGGACTGATTTGTATTTGTAAGGCTACAGTTAGCAATTTCATGTAAGTTATCACTTAATTTAACACCCTCAGGAATCCATTTTTCGAGAAAAATATCAATTAATATATTTTTAATTAACTTAGAAAGTTCAGATGATATGTATTCAAAGTTGAAAATCATATTTTAGAAATAATAATAAACCGATATGGGTCTAATGTTATGAGGGTATGATTGAGGTACGTAATCACGTAATATATAGCTAAATTATCGTAAACTTCATTCGTCTAACGTCGTGAATAAAATGTTCCTTTCTACTTAAAATTTAAATGATAGTATATATCATTTTTGGAACCCATCTCCTAAATAAAATTGTTATTTAGATCTTTATATATATATATATATATATTTATATAGTACCACATTTGGTGGTAGCAATTAAATTCTTATTTGTATTAGGAATAAATGTATAGTTAAAAATAATAATATTATTATATTCATATTATCTTTAGCTCACCTAAGAATTACCACACGTAAGTGCTAATATCTATATTTGTTAATATTATTACAATTATGTTTTTTGTTTCTGAAACATTAGACAATATCGTTGTAAATTCAATTTACCATTCATTTAACACAATTCCTTGAAATCTAAGCTTTACAAGCAGCCTTATTTCAATACAAATATTTTTTAAAAATCTCATTTTATATACATGTAAATATTTCAATATTTATTATAAAATATTATTTATTATGTTTCAGCTTATGGTAAAACCTTCTCTAAGTGTTTAGAATATCATGGAGGTATGATTCATATTATTTCTTATTTCTATAAAATAAAGAAATACGTCGACAATGATCTATAGGCATAGTTTTTTAAACATATGTTTAAAATACACGTTTATATATAATGATATATATATATTTTTTTTAATTTATATAAGAGTATATATGCTGATTGCCCAAGTCCCAATGCCTCAAATCCATTTAACCTACAAAATTATATCGTCTATTAAGATATCTACGTCAAAAATTATTTAACAGATGATACGACAAGGCTGAATTTAATATCATGTGGAATCGTATATATATATATTTATATATATATATATGAATTTACGGAATCATGTTATAACCGGTTTTGGTGGCTTGCACATTCTACCGAAGTCCTAATATTAGCAAGTTGGTCGTGCAAATTGTCTCGTGTCGTTGATAGATTATAACCCTCTGCCCAAAAACCCTGTTAAGGGCATAAGACGTGCCAGATTTGGTCGGCATTCTCAGTCCTTAGCATTTCCAATAAAATCGCATACTATCAAACTCCATTTCCCGTTGAGGAAAACGATAGTCTCCGCTAATTTTTTCTGCTAACTGATTAGATCGGAAACTTTGGGAACCTAATCGGGGAAAGAGGATGAACGCCTCGACGTGGACAAGAAATACACCATAGTAACTACCACAGCCTTATCGTCCATAAACACTGTCATTGCACCTACTACCGATATGTTGGCATTAAAAAACAGAGAAGGAGGAGAATATTAGTCATAACAAGGACAGTGGGTTAAAACTAAACATTATAAAGACAAATAAAAAAAACAGTCCATTTATGATATAATTATACCTAATGTTTTAAAATTATTTTTAATTTTTCTTACAGTTTATTTGAATCCAAGGGTTTTCTGTTCATGGCTTCATAGTAAGTATATATTCAATAATAATATTTCAATAAGATATAAGTGAAAAATAATAAATTTTTGTAGTAATACCAAGTGTTTATGCCGCTTATAAAATTTGTGTTATTATATATTATTACCTATATATTAATAAAAAAAACTAATAATTGGTAATTCATTTATTCAATACAAATGGTATTATTATTATATTTATATAGAAAAGAAGAACAATACTGTATATATCCTGGAACATACTTTTTTATTTTTTAAAAAAATATTCGGGCCAGAATATTCAATATATATTCGTGATCTTAAAATTTATATAAATAGTATTTATAATTAAAAAAGAAATTTTTAGCTGATACAATAAATAAAACTCTTACTATCGTCATTCATTTTTCTAAATCATACATATAATTCATGTTATGCTATTTAAAAAAAACCCCAATAAAAAAGTTTTTAAAATATTCATCAAATTAAACATTTTTAGATTTTCAATTGAAAAAAGAAGGCAACCAATACAAAAATAATTTTGGGATTTTATGTTAAGATATTATGACTATCTACTATAGTATATCCTATAAAAATCTTTTAACTTCTAAAAATTGGATTCTAGCGTAAAAATAAAAAAAAAATGGCTTTTATTTAATTTTAATTTAATAAAAGTATACAAAATATAGAATGTAGATTAATATACTACAAAGGCTTAAAATAAATATAATAAGTACAATGTTTTATAACTTTTCTATTTTTTAATTTAATTTTAAGAGGACCATACTCACTCACTTATTAAAAGATTTTGTATACGTAATTTTTCAAAATTAAAAAAAAAAATCTTATAATTTAAAATTCGATCTGTCAGTACCACTTTTTATTATTGTGTAATTTCGATATTTATTAATAAAACTGTTTTGCGATATAAAACTATACTCGTACTGTAGTTTAAATTAAAAACCAAATTTTATTTTTAAGATGACGGTAAATTACAGATAATATAATCTAAAATATTATGTCAAAATTTGGTTTCTCAATTACAACTACAGACCGAATACAATTGTTTTTTCTCAATAAAGTTTTTTTCACTATAAAATAACGCATGTATGCATACTCTTAACATAACGAAGGTATATAGAATGTTATACACCCATATACTATAAAGTTTAAAATTATATATAAACTGTACAATGTATTAGAGTTTAGTTTTTCAATCATTGATTTATATTTATAGGTAATTATGGTAAGTGTACTTAAAATATATTAATACTAATTAAACATTTGCAATACGTATGTACTTAGATTGGAAGATGCTTAAACGTATAATTATCTTAAATATTTCTCAAAAATAGATAATAGATCATATGCTTAACGTATGGCTAATAAATAATAATAAAATATAATTATTTTTCTTCCACCATATATATATAAATAAAAAATATGAACTCGTCAGTAGCGAGTAAAAAACCTTCTTTTGTCAGTCAAAATTCTGGTAGTAGATATACTGTAATTAATAGCTATGATATAATATCTAATATATTCAGCTTATAATATTGAGAACCAAGATCTTATTAAAATATAGTGTATGATTGAACTCTATATATCTAATCTAAAATAACTGAAAACAAATAATTTCTATAAATGGTCAAATCTTTAAAAATAACCCTATTTTAAAAATGTTCTAACGTATATATTTTAATAAAATACTTAATTTGTGTAAACTAAATTCATTAAAAAAAAATTATTTTTTTTGTCTGACAAAAATTGAATTCGTGCGATCATCTTATTTACATATTATTATATGGAAATAATATATTTTACCTTAAAATTTTAAATAACCATACATATTTTAATGAAAAACCATTGTATCAATATAAATATCAAATATAATTAGAGTATTTTATGACTAACCTTGTATTAAATATCCAAATCTCAAGACCTTGAATTGCCCATTTATATCGTACAAATTTAATATTTTTAATTGATAAATACAATATAAATATATATCATTTTTTGTGACAATTTCTAGTCTCTAGTATTATTATTAACGAAATTAGAAATCAAAAACAATAGTTTTATTTTTCCTACATTTGGCAGTATATTTTTCTTATACATTAATAGTTTTTTAGGAAAATTATAAAATAACCTCATTAAAGTACCAGCTAGAATCAATTTTCAATCAAAATTTACCACAATATTGTAACTTGACACCTTCTACTCAAAAATGTGGATAATAAAACAATTTAAAAAAAAACAACACTTATAATATAATTTTTCCAATAACTTTAATCAATACTTTGATTCAAAACAAAGATATTACATACAAAAATATCGAAAAAACAGTTTCCTGTTTTCATTAAAATCCCTGACGTTTTCAATTTATTATTTCTACAAAATTGGTCTATGAAAAAAGCTTCGTAAGAAAAGGTTCTAAATATAATTTTTCTCAAAACCAAAATTATACAGAAAATTCCATTGATGAGAATAAAATATTAAGATGTATAGAATAGGGACAATAATTGTTATTATAACATATCCATATTATCGTATTACTACGTATTAATCATTGCATCGAATTTAATTAGTTGTTCTTCACCAATCGTACTATGCACAAACGTATGCAATTGTCGTGATCTACGTAGGCCTATTTTTGGCAGCAATTATATTTTATTATTTTATATTATTACTCGTCGAAGACTTTATAACAATATATATTTTTTACATAGTATCGAGTACTTGCACAATTTTTGTAATCAACTTGTAGTCCGGTACATTGTCAAGTTTAACATCGTTGAATCACCCATATTCATATATTATATAATAAATCATAATAATTGATATTTCAATTGTCATCGAACTCCAAAAATCTAGAGTTGTTGTAATTCTGTTTTGAACTGCAAATATTAATTTTTACATAATTATTATTACACTTTTAGTTATCATTTGACATATAAATTCTAATTATTTTTATGATACCTATAAAAATACATAAAAATCCGTTTTTATACAATTTATAAGATTAAACTTTTAAAAATTTTGAATTTTTAAAAAAATAAAAATTAATACACAGATAATTTTGTGATTTTATATTACTGTGTGTTATTTAATCACTTATTACTATACAATTATATCCTATAAGAATATCATTACTTCGAAACTGGAGTTTCGCGTAAAAATTAAAATAAAATTTGTCTTTTAATATAATAAAAGTAAATATAATATAAATTCATAAACTATAAAGGTTTAAATCAAAACATAATAAGTACAATGTTTTATAGTATAATTTTTCAAGTATTGATTTATATTCACAGAAAATGATGTTAAGTGCACTTAAAACATATTATTATACATTGGCAGTATTTTTGAAATATATATCCAGATTTTAAGTTTCAGTATAATAATTTACTATGAAGTTGCCCTAAAACTATAAATGAAACATATTAAATAACAAATATATCACATTTAATAAAAAAACAAGAACAGGGAAACACTTCACACGTTAAGTAAGTTAATGATGACAGATATATTGAATTTGAAACCAATGATAAATTATTTCTTTCTAAAAAAAAATTCTGCAGGAAGCTTCAGTGGATATACTTGACAATTATTGTGGATTATACTAATAATATAATAATATTATATAATATTATGAATAAAATAGTCGATAAAATGCAAAAAATTATTTGAAAGTAAAAGGATTTGAACCGTGGACTACGTGCATAAATATACCATTAGCTCCCATTAGACTACATACTATGAGATTACGAGATAGAAACAGTTATTAATGGTGTGTCAGCCTCCCAGTATCAGGCTTTTCGAGTTTGTCATAAATTAAAAAAATAAAGATGTTCCTTAATTTTAATTTGCGAATATGATTTTAACAACTTAAACATACGATGATTATATTATTTTGGGAGACCAAATTGTACCTCATATTTTTTAACGTTGTAAGGATTATATTCATCTTCTTAATCCAGGCTGGTTCGAATAGAAGATATTTTGTAAAATGTTTATGAAGTACTACATTAGATTCTTAAAATAGATGAAGCTTTTTATTCGATTTGGATCCCAATAGTAATATGTCTAATGAATTTGGGCTTTCACTGAAATCCAGTTCTTGATAATATATTTGGTTACCATATATCCACTGTTTCAAGCACGGTATTAAAACAAGTGGTTTTATGAATGATTGAACATTTGTAGCATACAATACTTAGTTTATTTGATCTATTTATATTTGAAATATATACAGGCTTCTATAATGCATCTGAGAAACATTTCGCTTCAGTAGTATATCTCCGAAAGACAGATTCAATATTATATGACAGAAATTGATATATTTCAGTTCACTTTATTATCTCTCAAATTATGAAAATTTGAAAATTCGTTAACCAGGTCTTGAGTTATGTGAAAAGCTACTATTGACCTAGATCATACATTAACTACTCATCACGTTTTAATTAATTTCATAAATTAATGTACATAAAAAATGATTCAAAATTTGTTAATTTGTGGTTAACTTTATCCCATTAAAATTTAAAATATTTGTAACTAAATAAACGGCGATATATCTACATTATTACCTCCTTGTAGTATTGGGTAATAACGTAATTAACATTACTTGTAACTTTAACTTTTAACTGTTAATTTTTCAAGTAATGTTATATTAACTTCATTATTTAATTTCTATAGCAACATAAGAGTTACTACGTTAGTTAGTTGTAAGAAACATTGTAAAATAACGCCTTACATTTCTATAAATAAAAAATATAATTAATTCTAATAAATTCATCTAAAATTGACGATGGCCCCATGCAAAAAGTAGATACTTTAACGACTATATGATTTTATAATAGGGAGGAGTAGGCATGATATAAAGAATCAATGATAGTCAATAAAAAATCTTAATACCAAACTAACATGTTGAGAGAAATAGGATTTGGGTTTTAGGTTTAATAGTAGGCGGATTTGGATTCGACAAAGTATAATTACAAGGCCTACTTCGTCGATTCTTAATCCGCATAATATTAAACCGGGTTTTTACGGATTCAGGAAATTTCATATTTCCCTCAAAATTCAGACTTAGAACTAATACATGTTTGTATTTTAAATTTATGAACCATTTGTGCAACATATAAGAGATGTTCAAAATCCAAAATCATTTTTTTCATGTGTACTTATATAATATTTTGATCATACATAATAATAAATCAGAAAAATGTGGAACAAAATTAAATGATAATAAAAGGGGTTTCTCATATTATATGTATTTTTACACGTTATTTTTATTTAAAAATCCATTAATATACACGATATTTTTTAAATACTATCTATTAATATCTAGATTTTAGATCTAATATAATTTAATATATATAAATACATATAAATATATTTTATCACATCTATTCTGAATAAAATTTAAAATACAAAGAAATATATTTTTTTTTAATTTCATGTAAAATGTATATTTATATATTATTAATTTTTGTATAACGTACATTGGCGGTGTTGTGAAAAAGAAATATTTAAATGTCTATTGATATAAAAAAAACGTGTGTATGCCATTTTCCTAATCAAATCAAATCAGTCAATGAGATGTGTGTGTTTATATTACTAAAATAATAATAATTTATTATTATTAAATGTAATTTTAACAATAAATATATAATAAACAACATATTATACTTATACATAATTTATTACGTTTTTGTAGATATTTATGAAGAATATGCTATTATACGGAGTAAGTCATTTTCCTCAAATAATTTATATTTCATGAAATAGCTAATTTTTATATTCCATGTTATATTAGAAAAAAAAATTTTGTTTAAATACGAAATTTTTGTATTTTGGAATAAATGAAGATATTATAAATTAGTTCGTAAAATGAAGTCGTTGATCCCATGGAATATATATATATAATATATATATATATATTTTTTTTTTTTTTTTTTTTTTTTAAGTAACTTTTTGGGTAGAAGTTATAGGGTGGGATTTTTGGCGTAAAGAACATTATGGTGACTAATTTTCTCTACAGATATTACTTTTAATATTTTATTATTTTTTATTTTTCTATCTAGTATTTTTCGTAGATGAAAAATATAAAAATCAATTATAATGAACATTTTTATAGATAGGGAATCAAGAAATCTTCACACTTTACTGCTGATTGTTGATTTTAAAATTTATTTTAATATTTTATTTTACTGAATCCACCAAGATAATCTGTTAACCTTTACGGTCGTTGGACAAGTTTTTATATTTTTATTCTTTTATAGTTTTTAAATCAAAAATAAACTGTAAATTAATAATGTTAAATGTCAATAAATTTTACTCGAACAACTCTTCTAAACAAAATTAATATTATTCCTTGATGAATAACCAATCTCCATAATTTTTTGATAGCATTCTGTTTCACTTCAAAATATTATTCAAAATATTTATAAATTCTAATAGAAATTTTTTTTATCTAAAATATTTATTAAACTCTAAACCCCTTCTACTCCAAAAATACATGCATTTTAGTATTAAAAAAAAATACAGGGGCAAAAGTATAGTTAAATTCAAGAATTCTTATATTTGTGTTTATGATAGCACTAAGTAAAATAGGATAACGAGTTTGTAACCTTATGTAGTACTTATATAAATCTGTGATTTCTTTATTTCATATGATAGACTCAATACTATCATAAATAAAGACGTAAAATTTCTTAATTTTGACTGTAGTTTTGGGCCTACTATTAGCCTGGTGTTGTGTGATGGTTGACTGATTCGTGGTTTTTGGTCTGCCTCTTAAACGATATTTTTATCCCCTAGTATTACATATTATGTAAACAAAATATAGAAATGACAAATAATTGTAAAACCACTACATTCCTCACCATGCTAAAATGAGATAAATTTTTTTCCAGTTAGAACAAAATCATTCTTCTTAATAACATGACTTATATTTTAAGAATTTAGTCGTACTATTACATCCATTGCAGTGAAAATAAAATGTAAAATATTTTTGATCGAATATAGTAAAATGATGTATGTTACTGATGTCAGAAATTTATTTTTAATGCCTTTATTATATTTTAACAATAATTAAAATTGAAATGTATATTTTTGGAAAATGTACAAGTATTTATTGTATAAACTTTAAATGCTTTATATTTTTCTTTATATTCTAAACGATAATTGAATACAATTTAAAGGTTTTCTATCAATTATAAATACAATGTAAGATTTATTAAATCCTTAAAGCAAACTAATTAGTACAATTTCTCCTAAGATTATCGTTACATTTTTTTCATAAAAGATGGGACATTGACAGTTAAAAAGTTATATTTTTGTTATAGTTTATATTTTTTTTCTTATTTAATTCAACTAATTTCTAGTTGTTGGTGTTTAGTTACTAATTTAACAAAATTAAAGTTTAATGGTCTTAATTAAAATGTTTACAATTATTATGTATTATCAATCAGTTATGTTAATACATAAAGGGTATATTGTTCTCGTTAAGTTACTACATATTTTATTTGATATAAAAATATAATTGTGGTAATTGTATTGTATTCTGTGTGTAAGTATACTGTATATTGATTATCTTAATTAATTCTACAAATAATTTTATCGTAGCTCGTCATCGTATATATATGTTGATAACAAGACGATAACAACAGCGTGACTGCCATCTATAGACGTTGCAGGGTCAGTTGTGCGATCACGTCCTTTTGGCATATATGTCGTGTACAACATATAACGTATAACGTAACATACATATTTTTTATATTAATAATAATAATTTTAAACTTGAATCGTGAAAAGTAAAATTTGAGGGCAACTTTATATCACCAATAATGAGCTAACCTATTGAGAACCCCTTATAAAAGCAAAAATCAAAATATTGATTTACAACATGGAATAAATCGTAATTAAATTTTTATTTTTTATCAAAAATTTTAAAATTTTATTGTTCATCGATTGATATAGATTTCACTTTTATAGAACGAATAGATAAAGTTTTATATATCTTGACGAGTATAATCGTCTATAGCACTCAAAGGGTTAAGGATAAATACAAAATTATGCATGTGTTATACATAAAAATATTTATTTATTGTGTTTTAAATTACTCGTCGTCATAAAATTCCTATTATACCACCACAATTCACTTAAAGCAACCGTGACGACTAATCAGGTGTGTAGGATCGTTGGTGTAACTAATATGTAGTTTTTGTAATATAAGTGAAATCCACTTGTAGTTTCGTATGATACGACTCGAAATTGAAGAACTCGAGTAATAAAAAAAAAGTACATGTCTCGAAATACGTACGATACATGTCAATCGTGTATTCAAAATGTTCGCAGTTCACGAAAGGCCAGGTTTCGACAGGTTTCGCAGTATTCACATTTGTAATCGCTGCTATTATAAATCATGTTAAACGTGTGGCTCTGAGGATTAAGATTAATGATGTATCAAATGTTGTGTTATCCAGGATCTCAAATTTTGCATGGGAATGGCTGACGGTTGAGACGATGTTGAAAGTTAAAAAAAAACAGCAACCCAACATTTTTGATGGATGTCGGGGGTGTTAGCAAAATACGACAATGTAAATACTACGATATTAATTGACCAATGAATTGTTAAAATCAAATAATTTTAAGTTCTATACGAGTGGGATAACGTTGTCGTGTAACATTTTGCACTATCAAAATTAATCGGTGTAGCCAATTGGCGAGATAGTTTGTGTCGTGCTAACCGAACGTGGATTCACTGGATGGAATTATTTTAAATTAATTTCCCAACAACATCTGTAGAATATATATTACAAATAAAATAAGATAGTCAAAACTATATAAGAACGTATAGTAAAAATTTCATCAAATATTTTTATGAAAAGGTAGCCAAATGTAATTGTGCGAATATGGAGGTTGCAGAGACAAAACAATAGGTAGGTAGTTTGTGTACTCAAAAACAACCGATACCGTGATTATCATAATGCAGTGAACAAATATCGCCGTTATGAAAAATTATTACTGCATCTAATTAGTGCAAGTGAATATATAAAAGACAGAAGTGAGCTTTCTAATAAGAGTTCGAGTAAAACTATGAATGAACCACTTTCGAACAGTCGGACCACAATAAAACCGACTAATTTTACTGGTTTTGATGCCAGAAAGTTGGTCATATGTCAAACATTTGAACGAAAAAATCATCATTGTATGTAAACGATATTCAAAGGTAGGACATAAATCGAATGAATAGGAAAGTAAACCTACCCAAGTAAGAACTTTACCCAAACTGAGATTCAATCGTATAAACAGAAAGGGCTATTCAGAAAAAAATCCCTGTGAAGAAATATTTGGGCAAAGGCGTACCTCTCTAAAAACCCTGAACCACATTTTATCCTCTGTATACGGGTTTCCAAACAATTATAACCAAGGAGTTGTAAAACCCAAGTGGGGCGGAGATTTAGTATGTTATATACTAATGTACTCTGTACCTAACAATGGTATCCCTAAGTCTCTTTGACTAAAACTAAATATGTTATGACAATTCGAAAAGCACACTCTCCCCTTCTGATCTCCCTATAATGTTAAAAAATATTTAGAATTATTATTTTAAATATCTGATCTAGGATTTAATTGAGTTTAACCGAATACATTCGGTTTTATAGATATAATGTAATTATTAAATTTATATATATATATATATACCTATAATTATACATAGTATATGTATAATTCAAAAGAATTCTTTAAGAGATATAAGGCAATTAAAACTGGATTTATCCCATTTATACTATTTTTAATAGATGAAAATGGTTTCATGATATCTGGCTCAGAAATGATAATTAACGAGTTCAAAGATTATTTCAAAGAATTACTAAATAAAACTAAGTAGTAACAGTAATAACCAAGAAATCAGAACTTATTATCAGTAGACCAGGAAGTACTTGTCTCTAGCATGGATGAAACAAAAGCGGCAATACACACACCGAAAAATAACAAGGTCTCAGTTGAAAACAGGATTATCTCAGAATTATGGAAGATAGTAGGTCAAAAAGTAGAAAGGAAACTAAATTCGGTAATTCTAGAAATATGGGAAGAAGAAATGCTTCCGATGATCTAGAATGAAACTCTTATATGCCCAATATTCAAAAAAGAAGACCGAGGAAAAGTAAAAAACTACAGGGGGATAACTTTATAGAATATAGGATACAAGATTCTATCATTAATAATACAAAAAATATTAGAGAAATACGCTGAAGATGCAGTCGGAGAATACCAAAATGGGTTCAGGAAAAGAAAATCAACCACGTACCATATTTTTGTAGTCAAGCAAGTAATGGAAAAGCACTATAAATATGCAAAAAATCTACATATGGTGGCCATGGACTATAAGTAGTCTTATTATAGCGTGAACAGGGAAATACTATGAGAGGCGCTCAGTGCATTTGGTATCTCTATGAAAATTATTATAATGATACAACTATGTAACAGTAAAATGTATAGTAAAGTAAAACTTGGGAATGAAGTGTATATGGCTTTTGAAATCAAAAGTAGACTATGACAGGGAGATGCCATGTCACCCATACTTTTTAACATGGCATTGGAAAGTGTGGTCCGAGAAATGTCGAGCGAGGAATCTTGGTCACCGGATAAAGGACTACTACTTGCATACGCAGATGACATCATAATCGCTGGATAGACACGAGCAAAAGTTCAAATAAATCTTGAGAAATTAATGAAGTCAAATAAAAATATGGGTTTAGTAGTAAATGCAGAGAAGATAAAATACATGGTAGTAACAAGAGGATCAGGGGACAGCTCCAAACTTAAAGTAGGAAATAATGAATTCGAACAAATAAAATAAATTAAATACCTTCGAGTAACGCTAAACAACAAAAATATTATATATGAAGAAATAAATGTGAGGCTGAATGGGGTAAATCGATGTTATTTCGCAATGGAGAACCTTTTTAAATCAAAAATGTCAAAGAAAAACTTTATTCAAGCTACATAAGACTAGTACTGACTTATAGATGTGCCACGTGGTCCACAACTAAAGGTTATGAAGAGAAGCTAAGAAAATTTGAAAGGAAAATCTTAAAAATAATACATTGCCCAGTATTTAATACCGAAACATAAGAATGGGAAGTGAAAACAAATGTAGAGCTGGAAATCTTATACAAAAAGAAGATATTGTACAATTTATCAAAGGTATAAAAATATAATGGGCCGGGCATCCGTGGCGAGTAGATGGATGTCTAATTAAAGAAATAATAACGTGAATATTAATGGAAGAAGACCAAAAGGAACACCATAAAGAAGATGGATAGATAGTATAAATATAATATAGAATGCAGTAGCCCAAGAAGTTGGAACAGATTGGCAAAATATAGATTATGATAGAGAGAAATACGAGTAAATAGTATTGGCTGTAAAGATCCAAAATGAATTGCAAAACCGGTTAAAAAAAAAGTATAAGTACATATAAATATTATATACCTATATATACTTGTTAAATATATAAATAAATAAATAATACATACATAAATACATAGAGGGTATAGATTTTTACCTCCGGGTATAAAAAATATTACTAGGGGAGTATAAATCACCCGTTACGCTGGGCGATTATTACCCCCGGGTATGAATTTCACGGGGTGTATTAATTGCCCACTATATTGTGCAATTATTATCTTGGGTGAATCATACCCCACGGGAGGTAAAACTTTGGTGGGTATAAATTTCCTAGGACACGAGTAGTGAATATGTCAAACAACGTATATTATATAAACAAAGGAGATACCATTATTAGAGGAATATTATTCACTGATAAAAATAGTTAACTACCTATATGCAGGGCTAAAAGAATTATATTTATAATGGTATAATAACCTTATAACAAAAAATTTCGATTACATTATAAAATGAAAATCGTTAAAACGAAAAAAAATTATAACGTTATGAAATGAAGATCGTTATAACGAAAAAATTAACAACGTTTTCAAACTCTAGTGTTATTAGTTAGGCATGTTAGACGTTAATAAATAAATTATACTACTAGCTATTTTCATATGCCATATTCTATTATGATGCGAATATAAGATGTTAGCAAAGAGTTTAGTTTGTTACGATGAAAAAGAGTAGCGGAGGGAAACAAAAATAAACCATAGACATACTTTAAACATATAAGATATTTAAAAATAAGTAGAAGCGGGGAAGGATGAGAACCCCACCAAATTTCTGTAGTTGAATGTATTAAATTAGCCCAACGAATGATAAAACAAAACAGGTCGGTATAATGAGGGACCCGTCTAAGTTTAGCATCCAATTTAAGACCTAGATAACTAACCGCGTTGGATAGAGTAATTATTTTAGCATCAAGTGTCATGTCAGATGCCCATGGTAACCTAGTAAAAACCCCTAGTAACCCCTAGTAAAAATTATTGAAAGACTTTTATCCGGGGATGGATTTAAATATACCAATTGAAGACATGAAGATAAGTTTTAAAGAGCATTTTGGTGTATGATAGAAGTAGGGTGAGATTTATTGGAGAAATAAATGATTATATCATCCTCATAAAATAAACTAGAATATCCGTGAAATGTTAAAGTGTTACTAATATTTATCATGTAGATATTAAACAAAATTGGACTAAAGAAACTGCATTGAGGAAGACCGCTATGAGTACATCGTAAGCAAGTGAAATCCAGTGTTGAGAAAATGAAGTTAACCTAAACAGTTCTGTAAATTTATTAAAGACCGTAAACAATTTAATACCTTTCAAAGAGTCTATGTTCTTAAATAATAAAACTGCCCAAGACGAATTAAATATTTCCAATTTTTTTTGCAGAACACTTCTCTTCAGCCTACTCACATGATTGTCCGTCAACGGATAGTTTAAATGTAACAAACACTGATTGTATTTTCCTCTCAAAAATCGATATTAATATCCAAGAAGTTTTTTTAGCACTAGAAAAATTGTAAATTTAAAATCTCACCTAGTCCTGACGATATTCCTGAAATTGTTCTTAATAATAAATATAGGTATGCTTTAACGCTTTCTTTACATTATCTTTTTTCTCTGTCACTCTATACAGGTACATTTCCTGACTTATGGAAATCTACCTTATGTCCAACCTGTTTTTAAAAATGGTGATTGCTCTAATATTATAAACTATAGATCTATCAATATTATGTCTGCTAATCCTAAACTATTTGAATCAATTTTACTCCCTAAACTTAACTTCTCTTTTTCTAAATATATAATACCACAACAATATGGATTCCATTCACATACTTATACTTCCTCTAATTGGTTTCTTATTATAAATATTTAATGGATGCTGTCGAGAAAGGCAATCAGGTGGATGCAATATATACTGATATCAGTAAAGCATTTTACACTATTAACCACGCTATATTGATTCGCAAATTAGAATTGATAGGTGTTAATAATAATATGTTAAAATGGTTCAGCTCACATATTTCATTAAGGTCTCAAAAAATGAGGCTTAAGGGACATATTTCGAATAATATTTTAGTCCCTCTGGTGTTCCACAGGGGGGTCATATTTCCCCTTTACTGTTTATTTTGTACATGAACGATGTAGGCTTAATCTTTAAACATGTACATTTTAACATGTATGTGGATGATTTAAAATTATACTATAATATTAATTCCTTGGATGATAGCTCAAAATTGCAAGAGAATTTTAATCATTTTAGAAATTGGTGTGATAACAATGGTCTACAAATCAACACTAAGAAATGTAATTTCATTTAATTTTATCGAAATAAATCTCCTTTCAATATAGATTACTTCTTTGATAATATTCTACTACCCAAAGTCGACTCGATTAAAGACCTTGGAATTATTTTTTCAAGTTCACTTTCATTTTCAATGCACATTCAATCTATAATAATAAAAGCAACACGGTCACTTGGCTTCATTATTAGAAACACTTGTAACTTTAACAACATTTTATCGTTGAAAACTCCATATTTTTCTCTAGTTCGTTCCTTTACTTAAATATGGTTCCATATTATAGAACCCTTATCAACTTGTCTGGATAAATAAAATTGAAAGAGTTCAGAATAAGTTTCTAAGATATATTAACCTTAAATTACCTAATAATTGCATAATTACTGACCATTGTTACGAACCCTTAGGAGATTAGTAAATATCAACTCTTTGAGTTCAAGACGTTTATATTTTGACGTCATTTTTATTTATAAAATCTTGCATGTCTCTATAAATGATTGCTCTCTTCTTAGTCTAATAAATATTTCAGTTCCTGTATTTAATTCTAGAAACCGACCAACATTTTACATTAATAAGTACAAAACTCTTTACGGCTTTTTTCTCCCATTAACAGAGCACTAGATTCCTGTAATAACCTACAAAAAAATTTTGATATTTTTCATTCCTCACAATGTGTGACACAAATTAGTATATTATCTTTTTAAATATTTTTAAAATGTTTATACCTTCTCTTTTATACATTATATTACTCTAACTTATATAATTTAAGTTAATAGATTTATTGTCGTATATTTTTACAATCGTTGTGTTACTGTATATTGTAAATGCATTGTATTTTGTATTTTTTGTACTGAATTGTCTCCGGGCGTGTATTTAAAATAAATAAATAAATAAATAAATTATTGTTTTAAATATATATATATATATATATATATATTTATTAATTAAATATTTTAATATATATATTTAACTAATGTCAAATGTTATTGTCAATCTAGTGTCTCTAAGAAAAGACTTAGAAAGTAAGTGATTTTTGCTTTATAATATAATATATAGCTGATTAAATAAAATATTATAAATACTTGTAAATTGTATTAATTTTCATCACGAGTTTATTAGATGAAAATATTTTATGAATATATATTTAACGTTTTGAATTTTTAATTTTTTGATGATATTATAAATTAGATCTTGCAATTTACTCATTGGTTCCAAATTATAAGATAAATACTAACTTCTGATTTAATTCTATTTAACCAGAGTAAAATAGACTATGCAGAAAAAACAGTGAAAATATACATTACCGTATTTCGTTCAGTTAAACCTAAAACCAATAACGAAAAAAATTGTAAATTGAACAGGCAGATAGGAATAACTAGACCTGTTGAACAAATATTTATAAAAAATGTATTGTAACTATGATAAAACAGATATAAAATAAAGGCTTACAATTGTGTGGGTGTACAACTAAATCTAACATTAATGTGCTATGTGTGACAAAATAATCTCTGTTAGGTTAAAAAGCAAATTTTATAAGGCAATGGTGAGACCTGTAATGATGTTATAATGGGCATTAGATAGAAATAGAGTAAAATAATGATTGTAGAAAAATGAAAAGAATAAGGTGGATGAGTGGAATAACGAGAGAGCATTAAATAATAAGAAATTAGTATATTTATGATAGTATAGGAGTAATTTCGATAAAATAAAAAAAAATAGACGTGTATGTACGAGTGTGTGGCAATTTCCCAATTAAGTCAAAATATTATATGGCATCTGTGTAATAGAATTAAATGATTTAGTCAATTGTATTGAAATAATTATGGTAAAAAAATAATAATAAAATAATATTAGTATATAACCAATCATATTTATGTTTAAAATAGTGGTATAATACAACGTATATAAAATATATTATAATTATAAATATTTTGTTGCTAATACTATAGATTATGAAAATATTGGTAAGTAATTTTTCTCAAATAATTTATAATATACAATTATATATATATATATATATTATTATAATTATTCTATATGTTTTATAAGATATTTATGTGTTAGTTGTATATATAAAGGTCGCTTTTAAAATGATTGTTTACTGGCAACATTTTGTTAAGAATAATATTATGTTAGTAGTAAGTGGTACTTAAGAATGACCTTTGTATTAAAATTATGCTTTATATATGTATTAATTATGCTATATCTTTTTTATGATAATATAATTTGAAATAAACGAATTTCAAGATAAAGTATAACGGTAAATAATAAATATATATACTCTATTCTACATTAGTTTAGACGAAAACGCGTTCATGTACACTCAGTATGTTACGTGAGCTCCCGGCGGTGGGCGCTGTTGTTGCCGATCCGACAATACATTATTGTATACAGCATGACTGCCTTAGCGTTTTCTCACAGCACTGAACACACCATACTCCCCGTACATACGATCTATTGCGATATACTCCGTGTGCGAAAACAAATAACGCGATACACTGCATTCGAAATTTGTTTGTTATTTTAACATTTTATATAGTTTTTCAAGATGAGTAGTAGCGATTGTTTATAATATGTAAATATGATTTTTTTGATTTTCGTACATCAATATGAATGTATACTTTTTGTACTAAAAATGTTTTATATTTTCGTAAGTATGAATATGAGTGTTATAATTATTTAAACAAAAAAAAATATGTATCGGTGCAGATACATGCATATAAGTTACAATAAAAGTACCTATAGCTATACGTCTGAGGCAATAATAACAGTATAATAACAGATATAATATTTATTCCACAACTGCTGGTATTATTATTACTAGTATTATTATAACCGTCTGTATACACTGTGGCGTGCACTGGCGACCACCAGACCGCGACGAGTAACGACAGATACCGATAACTGTAGCCAATGACAGCGCTCCGGCCATTTGGGCGACATAAATGCGTGCACGAGTTTTTCCAAACTAATATGGAATACAGTATAATTGTGTGGCATACGGTTGCAAAAGAAACCGTTTGAAGTGGACTGCATAATAGGAAATTACGGGATGAAGTTTATACAAAATGTATCATGAAATTGGACATATAATAATAAATTGTATAAATGAAAATTGTATAAAAGTGTTGATACATTGTGTGTTCGTACAGATATTTAGGTATATGGTACATAAAAATAATAATATATAATACGTACGTAGGTAATAATATAGGAATAATAAAATAAAAAACATATAATATTAAAAAAATAATAATAATACACAAATTGTGTGTACGGTCTGATTACGACCAGGTTGATAACGGGATGGCTGGCAGGAAATGTGGCGATGACGATGTTGATGTGATATGGGCCTTGAATGTTAATCGTAGGATCGTTCGGTGACGAGCCTTACAGTACGTCATGCACTACGCGTGTAGACGCTATAAGTAAACGAAAGAAAATGACGCATGACAACGCTGTGTACGTTGGAGCGTTTGGATATATGTCCGCGGTATAATCCGGGAAGAAATTTTAATGATCCGTGTATGCCTACGACCGATCAGATGCATCTGAGCGAAAGTCGGATGGCGTGAAGGTAGACGACAGTCGTCGATAGACGAAAAAAGATACACGCACACGGGAAAGACCACGTGGCCTTTCATATCGGCAAACTATGCGAGACGCGGATGGTCGGACCGAAACGATGATGTATGTTTGACGTTGAGCTTATCGCGTCACGAAAACAATTTATTAGCGAGGAATCCTTCCGAATATTAACGGCGACGGCTCACCGGATCACACACATTCAACACACGAGAATGGCCAAAAAAAAAACAAAACGGTGTTTTTTTTTTTTGTTCACGGTGCTCAACCCAAAACGGTATGAAGAACAACAAAAGATCGAAGCGCAAACCATTGCGGCCGGAGAGTACTGATAATGGCCAGATGAAGACGATCGGTAGAGATAATAAACCGTTCCGGTTTAAATGTTAAAGGTTAAAGTGGCGGTTTAAATTAAAATTCTGTATCGTACAACAATCAACATCTGATTATGTTTATTTATTTATCATTGAGTAGTAATAAATATTCTTATCAATAATTTATAATTTTTTATAATACAGAATATCAAAAATGATGGCTATTATAGGATTAACTTAAATCCCATGTTTTTGAAATTATTGTCGATATTATAAATTAAATCATACAATGAACTCATTGGTCAAATTTAACAAAATATACCTACCTATAATTTAAATAAAAAATATAGATGAACACATCGATACACAAATTTGGGTTATAGTGACTACTATGTTCATAAAGCTGAATGCTATTTATCTTTAAATAAATCAAAATTATTAAACTACCAAAATTATTGATAAATATATCTTGGGCAATGAAAAAAAAAAAAAATTCCATAGAATGGCTAGGGTTAAATATCTACATGTATACACAAAAAAAAACAGGAAATCGATTAAGGTTTGGGCTGTGAGATTATACGATTAATCGATTAATAATTTAGATTTTGAAGTAATCGATTAATAGCTGATAATCGAACAATCGAATAATTGTCATTACTAAAATAATCTTAGTAGTCGAATAATCGCTGAAAATTGAACAATAAATTATATAATTTTAACACTGTATTAATTATAATAAGTGTTTTAACTTTAAAATCACTTTAAGACACCGTTTTAACAGTATAGTTTAAACATGTTTTTACTACTGAAAATCGTCGGTGTAGCGTCCTCTTAAAATTAAAATAGTTAATCAATGAGCATGCATAAATCAAAATCATAACGATGTAATAGGTAGTCGCCAGACGGGTATCAACGTAAGAAGAATTTTTTTGAAACATATTATTTTGGATCAAATTGTTGCACATTGTCACAATTTAAAATATATGTACATAGTATATAGTACACATGGACTAATTATAACTTATTTAAGATTATTAGAACGGATAGGTAATTCAGTATCATATTTTCTACAAATGTAAAATTGATATCAAATGTAGATTTTTACGATATCTTATTTGATTAATCAAATTATTTTTATTAAATTACGATTATTAAATTGAATACAAATTTTCAATTATTATAATTAATCGATTAAACAAAAAAGTTGATTTGTCATAAATTTTAAATTATTACGATTAGTCGATTATTTTTTATTAGATTATTCGATTATTCGATTTTTCGATTAATCAATTATTTTCAATTATTAGGATTAAATGAAAATATTCGATTATTTTCGATCATAATATGATTAATAATTGATAATCGAAATACGACTCAATATGATAATCCATTATTAAATTTCATAATCGAAGAGTCCTAATTAAAATTATTAATTATACAATTTATTAATAAGAATGGTAATATTATAAAATATATATCAGGATCCAAAATGAATCTCAATAGAGTTTATATTTATTATTCATCTATTATACATACAAATAAAAGTATTATTGAATTTTTAATTGAATATTATCTATTGTGTTTTTACAGAACAGTGTTTGAGTATGTAAATTTTATGGTATTATATTAATTATAATAAAGTATAGTTCAAATATAAGATATTAACATAGTTACTCTCAAATTTATTATTAACAGTGCAATTAAAGCAGGATAACTATATTGTTGATATATTAAATAGTAAGTAAATGTTTTAAATATTATTTCAAATGTATTATATACCGTTCCTTATATTTTAAAAATTAAATTAACATGTTTTATGAACTTTGATAAGAGCAAATATGTCTAGAAAACATAATACTTAAATTCAATTCAATTCACATGCCCATTTTTCTTCAAAATGTATGTTATTAATTTTTTGTAAATGTCAAAATAAAATTTCTGTTCCTTGTAAATATTGCATAATTCAAATTGAAAGACAAATGAATCAATTGGAAAAAAATTCACCATTTTTTTTCTGATTAGATAATTGGTAAAATTTTTCCAAATTTTGAATAAATTTGGATTTTATAGCAGTTTTATAAAGTACTAGTGTAAGTATAATCTCTAATGTAAACTTAAGAGTTAATACTACATTGTAATTATTTTAATACTACCTTATATACACTAAATCCAATATCATTTTCTACAATTTATTTAAGAAAAATGAATTAATATTTTATTTTTAATATTAATTTAAATTCTTAAAATGTAAACGCAAAATTTCAAATACGAGCACTCGCTTTTAATTTATCCGCAAATCAGCATTATGACTCACTAAAAAATTGAATGTTTGGATCATTCATTTATAATTTAAAAGTTTTATGAATAGATGTATAATAAATTATAGATTTGTAAAGAATAAATTTAATTAATTATAAAATTAAACACACCGTGTAATCATCTTATATGGTATCAATGTATTATATTATCCTATATAATTATAAGGACCATTGAAAAAATTTTTCCGTGGCGAGAATTCTTTTGATATCACGATGTAGAATTTTTTTCAATTATTGTATACGTCATAATTTTTGGGGTAAAAATAAGTCAATCAGTAGTTTTGAAACCAATAAATAGTTGTTTTGATAATTGATATTTTATTTTATTTTGTAACGCCTAAGCAGGGGATATTTCAAATACAATTTAGGTAGAATACATACTAGTTATAAACAATATTATAAATTTAATTCAGTATAAAATTATAACAATAATTAGAAAATAAATACTAAATATTTATCTTATTTCTAGAAAAAGTGATGAGTAAACTCATTGAGACGTCTTAGCATTCTGTGTATGGGATTATTTTGACCATATGAGGTGTGATGATGTGGAAGTTCGAATAGGGAGTGGTTTCTAGTATTGTGGGTGGGGACTTAGAAGGATATTTTAAATAGGAAATCAGATGAATCAATGGAGCCATTAAAAAAAGATTTTATAAAAGAATTGTCAGCGTCGATTTGACGGGAAGCTAAGGATGGAAGTCGTAGGACGGAATGAATAGGAGAGTAATCGTGTTGAGGATGATCAATTTTTAGGAGGAAAGCAACATAGATTAAAATAGGTTTTAGACTCTTTATATTCGATATTCATCACGGCCTAGATATTGATGCCAAACTAACACCCCATACTTCAGTATAGATCAAACCAAAGACAAATAAAGAACACGAAGACAAGAGATAGAAGAGAAGTTAGTTGTATTACGTTTAATAAATCCTAAAACTTTAAGGGCTCTACCAATCATATTGTTTATATGGAATTCAAAGGAAAGAGTAGGAGAGGAGTATATGCCAAGGTCTTTGATAATGGAAACGCGATTAACTACAGAGCCTTCGAGAAGGTAGGTGTGAGAGATAGGAGAAAGTTTGAGAGTAAAGGACACAGTGTGAAATTCGCTGGTATTTAGAGTAAGGTTCAGCTGCTTAGCGAAGTCTTTGAAGGTGTCAAAATCTAATTGAAGTAGCAGGCAATCAGAAGGTGAGTTAACTTTGGGGAATATCTTGATGTCGTCAGTAAATACAAGTACTTTAGAATATAAGAGAAAATCGGGAGAACATTAATAAAGAGGATGAATAGTAGAGGACTGAGATGGCCACCTTGAGGAACGCCGAAAGATATGATAGAAAGATGAGAAAACACTCCATTAATGGAGACAAATTGTCTTCTGTAGTTCAGATAAGATGATAGCTAAGAAAGAAGTAGATTGCCAAAAACAAGATTATTTAAGAGTCTAATGAGAGTAACGTGGTCAACCGTATTAAAGGCCATTATGAAGTCAGTAAATATCACATCTACTTGAGAGCCGGATTCAAGACTATCTAGGATGTAAGTAGAAAATGCTAAATTCCTTGCAATGGCCGATTTTCCTGAACGACAGCCATGTTGGCTATCACTAAGGATGTGATTAGTGCTTCTTTCGATAGAAGAAAGAATTAGGGATTCAAAAAGTTTAGCTATATGAGAGAGAATGAATGTTGGTCTGTAGTTATTATTATTTTGTAGTTAATCACCATATTTAAGAATAGGGGTTATGGAGCTAGTTTTCCAGACAATGGGAAAAACTTCTTCGTTTAGGGAGCGTTGAAAGAGGAGAAAAAGGGGAAGGGCTAAGGAATTATGACACATATAAAATAAACAGGCAGAAATATTATCGGGGCCGTTAAAATAGTTGTTTTTTAATGTTTTTAGAGCAGAGAGGACATCGGATAATGAAAAAGAACAGTTTTATGGGAGATTGTATTGGTAATTATTGGTTACTTCGGAAATAGTAATAGGAGATGAAGAGGTATTTTGAGGTTTAAAAACAAAAGAAAACAATTTTGAAAAGAGATTGGCGTTATTTAAGGAAGAGCTTGATATCTCACCAAAGAGACGCACAGATGAGGGGATTTGTGAATGTTGTTTAAGATCTCTTATAAATTTCCAGAAATGAGAAGAATTTCTGGAGAGAGAGAGCGCTCAGTATCGTTGATTTAAGAACGATAATTCCTGAGAGATAGTTGTTTACATTTAGCTAGGAGATGAGAAAAAATTAGGTAGTTGGATGGTAGGTTTGACTGTTTATATAATTTATGGGTATATTTTTTTGTTATTTTTTAGAAACCTTAAGGAAGGTGATACCCAACGAGGGGATTTAGGGGTTCTGAAGACCTTATTGGGTATAAAATAAAGAATAGAGTTGAGTAGGGCTCTGTTGATAACAGTGGCAGCGTCATTAACGAAGTATAAGGAAAACGTGGTTTCCCAGTTGAAAGAGTCTACGATGTTGGAGATTAAGGAGTAGTCACCAATTTAAAATCAAAATATGTACGCGTGACATCTATTATAGGTAGTTTAGAATAGTGATATTAGATAAGTAATGAAGGATGATAAAGATCGAGTTTGATTAGAGTGGAAATGGATTTGGCTACTAACAGTGCTTTGGAATTAAATAATACTAAATCAAGAATGTTACCTGAGCAAATGGCAATATGATTAAATTGGAATCAGTTAAAGAAGGAAAATGAATCAATGATAAGAGCTGAAGCAGGTGTAAAATCTCCAGAAGCAAAAAGACCAAGTTCATCAGAAGTCCATGAGACACACGGAATATTATAGTCTCTAAGGAGAAGAACCACGTCTGGCTTATAGTTCGAAAGTAATTGTTCCATCGTTGATACATAAGATTGAATGACTAAGATCGAGCTAGAATGAGGTAATTAGGTGGCCTCAATCAGAAGAGAGGAGTAATCAATGAAGAGGATGACAAATATATCCTCTACAATAGGATTAGTTAGTGTAATAGGGGATGAGGTAATCGAAGATCTTATCGCAATGAGGACTCCATCACCACGAGAATGAGAACTGTTATTAATATTCCTATCAAGCCTATAAATAGTGAAATAATAGAAACCCAGTTCAGCGTCAGAAATGTAAGGAGATAGCCAGGTTTCAGTTAGGATGATAATGTCATGAAAGAAGAAAATAGGAACAGAGCATTGCAGATCAATGAGTGTTGGCGCCGCCACGGCTCTTACGAAAAGGCAGTTGGCCGTAACGACTCGCGGTGTGTAGGATCAAAGAAACCCGTATTAAAATATAAGAAATAATATAAATATAAATAGATTATAATCCCGAACATAAACAATATATATATATACAAATTGATAAATGAAAATATACTACGGTGGCCGCCGCCGACTCGTAGACCTGACTTGACCCACGATGACACAACCGACCACTGATGATCGCCTCCGGATGAATGACGTAAAGGACGGAGCCGATAAAACACATATGATCGCCTCCGGATGAGTGACGTAATGGACGGGGCCGATAAAACACATATGATCGCCTCCGGATGAATGACGTAAAGGCCGGAGCTGATAAAACATATACGCAAAACGCCACCAAGACTAGACGGCGGTGGCGAGCGAAACACTGATAAAGGCGAGTTCGGTGGTCGGGTCACCGCGACGACGCCGCGACAACGGTGGACGGGACCAGAATGGCAAAAGTCCGACGACTGTTGCGCTACCACACAAACCGGCCGGGTACCCAGACGGTGGCGTAAATACACGGGTTCAAACAATGAGTTTAATCCTCAAATCACGTACATTTTGGTAGTATATTTTTAAATAGTTATTAAGATTATTATTAGAGTGTGAAAATGGTGAAATACAATTAGATGTGGTATTAGAATGTAGGGAGACAAAATTTTAAAAACAGTTTATAGTGGTGGAAGAAAGATTACAAAAATAGCATAAGGGGTTGGAAGCTAAATATGTATGTTGGTGCTGCGCAGAGATGAAAGGGTAAGTAAATGTACTTAATTTATTGAGAGATGAGTGGAAGGCGTGGTTGGAGAATTGGCCACTTCTCGTGATATGAGGAACACCGTTTTTGTGTTTTATAGCAATGCCATGTTCTCCTTGCTTTATGCGATTATCAAATTCCTGGTAGACACGGCGGATTTCCTGCCGCTCAAGAAGGGTGCGATCATATGAGACATGTATAAATTGAAATTTGTTTTTTGTATCTATAGAGCGCTTGCCGGTATTAAAGTCAATAATAAAGCTAATAGCTTGCCCTTTAGTGGGAAAGACGATTTTTAAGGCTTTTGTCTTTGTGTTGTTCGGACGACCAAGCCTAAAAAGCTTATAATCAGGTGGGATAGACATTGAAATTGATTGGATGGCTTTGTTAAATTTTGTAATTTCGTCGGTAGCTCTCGAGAAGTAGATGAAATCTCTATTGACTCTAAAAGGCCATAAACAACGATGTTATAAAGACATTTTTCACTTTCTGAAATTTAATTTAGAAGTTGTGGCAATGGGTTCTCATTTTTTGCAGTGAATCCAAGGGTAGAGACTCTTTCTTGTAGAATGAATAGTAATATCAGACTTCATGGCAGAGTTTTCGAAACGCATCTCTGCCAATTGGGAAGAAAACGAATCAACACTATTTATTCAGAAATACGCATAAGAATTTGCATTGTTTTTGGGCATTTTAAATTTCTGTGAAAGTCAGATGGAATTCTTCAACAAAGAGAGGAGTAGATACTGAGGTGTTCATTTTAGATACTTTGGAGGTAGTAGTAGAGTTGGACCTAGTTACAACTTGAATTGGAGTTGTTTTACGAAAATTAGAATTATTCATCATGTATAAAATTTCCCCTGGTAAATTTAGGTATGCAATCAAATGTACAAGTAGTATAGATAGCAGTACCCGACAGATCCTAGTATAAAGACGTCGTGATATTATTGAATAGTAATCAATGAATATCAGCGTTAAAGTCTCCATAAATTGTTGTTAGAGGTACAGTATGAATTAGACTGGGTAACAACGTCGTTCAGCGTTTTCAAAGTCTCTAGAAAACAGCTGATGGCGATGATATGGAGTGATAGTAATATGATAAAAATGAAAACAAGGTTAAATACTCACAAACGGGTGGAGCAGAAAAACACAAAAAATTACCAAAAAAACTGAAGTTGGTAGGCTGAATTGACTTCCAAAGCACTAGGAAATTATATGGAATGGTTTAAATTACCAGAAAAATAAAAGTGCACATAAATTATAATTTAAACATTAAAATAATAAAGACGAAATTAACGAATGATAATAACACGAAAAAAAAAATATTAATATATTATAAGATATATTAATTTTTTAATTTAGTATATAAAAAAAGGATATAAAAAATAATATAACTAAATTGAACTTTTGTTGGAATCGTTTACAGAAAGCATTGATTTATATTAGCATTCAAATCTCAAATAATAATAATACACTATAATGACCGAGGACCGAAAAACTTTTTTTATTGAATATATTAGTAGAATGAAGTTAACCAGATAGTGTCATATATATTATTTAATCATGATCAATTCATTATTTTAAATGTTTCTTTATGTTTATATGAAAACACCAGTAGATATAAAGTGATTTTCTCTGGCATGTATATACGTTCACAAAAGTATATGGAAAAATATGACATTATCTGCTACATAGTGTAAAATTAATTTACTACACACAAAATCTATAATTATAATAAATGAACACAAAACGTAATATTTTATCTAAAAAGAATTATTATATTACCTATATTATTTTTTAGGTGCAGAAAAACCAGAAAATGCAAAACAACCTACAGGTAATTTATTAATAAGGAATTTCTCCTAAATATATATAATATACATATTTATAAAATTTCATAACTAAAGAGGAATCAAACTAGTATCAATATTTTAATATTCAAATATATAATAGCGAAATCATTAGAAGATCTCTAGATAATAACGAAAAATCATATAGAACAAAGTACACAAATGGATCTAATTGTGAATGAAGATAGAATCATACCAAAATATACAGCCTGCAAGTAGTAGATACGAAATTGTAATGAGTAAACAACATTAAAAGTATAGTTGTAAAAATAAATGCACTGCGTTAAAGTCTAGAAATATTTCAAAGAATAACACAATATTTAGCCCTAAAAAAATCCAAAACGCTGGAAAATATATCTAAAGCTCTATTTAAAAATTAAGATGTATGGTAGAAGATACGGACATGATTGGAACAATCAAATTCAAGAGATCAAACTTTGCAGGTCCCTTCCCTTTCAGTACCACTGACGCTTATATGCGTCATAAAAAAAATTTCCCTCAGGCCCACTGACGCTTATATGCGTCATTCAATATTTTAAAAGGTTTCATTGATATAATACAGTTGTCATGACTGTAATAATACTGTAAATTGTACCAAAAATCGAAAGATATTAACAAATATATATCGATGCAATATTAAGGGCATGATAAAAATTCCAAATTTTCAATAAATATAGTGATTCCCAAACTGCGTATGGCGGCTAAGCGAATGCCGAATGCGAAGGCTGAGTGGTAGCGCTTATCAGTTAAACCACACAATATCAACGATAATTACCCGTGCATATAATATTTTGTACTTTTATAATGCTTCAATTAGGCAAATTGTGCGTTATCTTCTGAAAAAATTAATAACAGTACGATTTTGGAAACCCCCGATCATCGTTTACAAAAACTTAAGTATCTTTGTATATAATAATTATACATAAAAAAAAAGATCTTAATTTTTGTTACTAGAGTACCTGTAATTTAAATACTATAAAAAAATTCAATTAAAATATTAAATTCATGTGGGCCAGCCAGAGGACTAGTAAAAAAAGTGTGTGGTACTGAAAGAGCAAACATGAACTTCTTATCAGGGATGTGAAAAAATGGACACTGAGGGTGATATACAATTAAGGTCTTTATGACAATGGTGGGCAGATAGAATTTAAAAATATATTAATATGCCAGAAGAGATGGCTATATATTATAATAAATCATAATTGATATATTGCATATACATTTGGAAATATGTATTTATTTGTATGAGGTTTCATAATAGAGATATATTTAATCAGAAATAATACTCTACAATGGAATTAATATTTAGCAACAACAATACAATTTGAATAATAATAAAATATTTTCTAAAGTTACTTCAGTAAAACACAGTATTGTTAAGTAACTGTTATTAAGTAGGTTGAAGAATAATAATTAATATTTACCCACTCTATGATATTAGGTCATATGATGAAAAAATTCTTTGTCTTACTATAATATACACTATGGATATTCTTATACAATACATGGGTAGATGAAATTAAAGTTCAGATTTGTGAAACGTTCCATTTTAGCATGATATTCCTATATTTTCCAAAGGCCAATTCATGTATGTTGTAGATTCTCCCCTTTTATTCAATGATGTTTGTGGTCGAGGAAATTATGTTTGGGGTTATAATTATAACACTCAATGGAAGCTGACCATTCTTCCTGTTAAGCATATGAATAAGAAACCTTGAATGTCATTAGTTAAACCGCTATACTCCAGAGATATTTCTTTGAATGAAACATTTAGGTTGTAACGAGTGATTTTGTATAGAAACTAAAAAAGATAAACTTATGAATCTAAAAGATATGTATCACTTGTAAAGAAGTCATGTTTACATGCATGCCATTAAGGCTGTTGGAGCTTATGTATTTCAATTTAGGCAAAATATTGTACATAGTATGTATTTTATTGAACTTAAAATATAATAACGTTAGTGTTTATGAACTATAATCAATTGAAATTCTCAAAAATTCTAAATAAACACTATACTTTTTCTAATGATGACCCCTAAATCTTTAGGAAACTTTTAAAAGACAAAAATTATTTCTAGTAATTTTAGTGGTCCTATTTAAATTTTGTAATATATTCGAATTCATGAATATTTTTACTATCTTATATAAGAACAATATTAAACGTTTTACATTTCCATACGTACATAATTGAGAAAAAATGTTTCCTTGGTTTTACATATTTTTGTTCAATTTTTTTTTTAATCCTATAGTATTTTCATATATACTAAGGTGAAGCTTTTCTTGTTCTACAGAAGGTTTCATCTTATAACCTTCTGGAGAGCTCAATAATTTAATAAGCATTGAGTACAGATATATGTTATTAATGTTTTTATGAAATTAATAGGTTTAAGTACCTATTTTTTCTATGTATGAAACACGCTTCTTCAAGAGAGTTAAAAATCGAGATTTTAAACAGTATTTATCCAGCATTCTCTAAATGATAAACTTTAAATTTGTAATAGTTTCTATGATTTGATTTTATTATTATTGTATTTATAGAAAATTTGGTCCTAGTATAGAAAATACTCTTTCTACAGTTCCTGATATGTATTTCTGAACTTATCCTATAATGTTGCTAATAAACCGTTTACAATAGAAAAATTCTAATGAAATCCAGTATTTATAATTATTTAATGAGTGATCAAAACTTTCCAGTAAGCTTTCCTGAAGTTTCATATTGGTCAAATGTTGTTAGAGTATGATTGAGATATGTTATCCCATAGATTTATAGTTTTTGTTATGCTTTATTTTCGTTTATTTTCAGACATCGTTCGTTTAACTTATTGATTAAAATACTTTTCTATTTAGAATTAAAATTATAGTGTATGTTATTATTGGTGCACTTTTTGAAAATGAAATCGTTCTGAACTTTAACTCAATACTCCCATATGTGGTGTTAGCAATTGAATTATTATTTAGGTTAGGTATAACCTATATTATATACTAAATAATAATAAAATTTTTATTTACATAGATTTAGAAGTTCAAAGAATTATCAGTCGTAAGTGCTACTATTATATTCGTTAATATTATTCAAATTACTTTATTTCTGACTATTGTAGAGAGCATTATCGTAAAAACTGATCATTTTATGAGTGGTTAAAATAATACAATTCATGTGATAAATAAATTGCGTTTATATTAAGATTATTTTTATTTCCTATCATTTTTCCAACTTCAGAAAAATAATTAATGTTCTATGGTTTTCGTATATTAGCTATATATTACTGGTGCAATATATTCGATATCCAAGTCATTCTTTACATATTGCTTGTCAAATTTCCTTAAAACATTTGTTGAAGACATTCAAATAAGAAAATTAAATTGTGTGAAACAATTAACTGGTGACTTGCCATAAGATAAATCCTGAATATTGCTGGTATTCTTTAACAGTTAAATTCCATCCTATTTTAGCAGTTATATAATTTATCTATTGATTTAATAATATTCCTAAAATTTCGAGATTTACAAGGAAAATTTATTTCAAATAAATCCAATTATTTATATTTAATATTTCCCACTCACTATTAACATAAAACGTGAATCTTTCACTCTGAAAATTAAATAGCTATCTATTGTTACACCGTTATGGATTTTAAATCATTCAAGCATTCCTGAAAACAAGATATCTTATCGATATACAGTGTAATATTAAATTCTTACATCGGGTTAGTTTATATCTTTGTCTCTATTGTATTAAAATTCCGTACATTCGAGTAATACAAATATTTTTAAAAATCTGAGGAGTTAGCCTTTGTACAATTCTAGCTATTTTAATGTATCTACATAGGCGAGTATATATATGATATATAGATAATATATGATATATATATATTGATATCGGCATCTAGAAAAAACATATGATACATATCGTTAGAGCAATATCTAATTAATTCATTACGGTTATATGAATAACTTAATTTTATATATTACAATATATGAATAATATATAGTTATATTATACGGTACTATGAACGATTGTTCGTAGTAGTCAAATTCTGGTGTAATCAAGTAGTATAAAGAGCGATAAAAACTTAGTTCAATATTGGTCTCATGATTTGAGGATATAATTGGGGTATGTAATTCCATAGATGTATAGTTCATTTAATGCTAAATTTTCGTATATCAGACTTCGTTTGTCTAACTACCTGAATAAAATGTGCTTTTCTATTTAGAATATAATTAATAATGTATGTTATTATTGGAGAACTTCTCGTAAATTAAATTGTTTGTATAGTAAGCAATTTTATTTTATTAAGGTTAATAGTAAGTATATACTCAATATTAAAATATTAGTATCTACATATTTTTAGGTATATCAATACCTCTGACTTGTAAGTACTACTAACTATACTCGTTAATATTATTTAAATTAACTTTATTTCTGAAACTATAAATAGTATCGTTGTAAATTAATTTATCCATTAATTTAATACTATTCCTAAATGTCTAAGATTTTTATTTAGCCTTTATTTCAATTAAATAAAATTATTTGTTTCTAAAACTCCCACTTACTATTAACATAAAATACAATTTATTCACTCTAAAATTTAAATTTATATTGTTATACCACTATGGGTTTTGAATTATTCCGGAATTTAGAAGACAATATGCCCGATTGATATACAGTGTAACACTCATTATCTAATTGAAGCAATTTTAATGATAAATATACAATATAAATTCGTATATATATATATATAAATATATATTAAATTCATTACGAAATCTCTAACCATTTATCATACGACGGTTTGATGTTTAAAAACAACATAATATATAAATAATTTTCTGTTATATAAAAACACATTTAAAATAATAAATAAAAATACATATATTCACTTTTTAAAGAATTAGGATGCAACATTTTTATAATATAAATAAAGAAATTACATCAAAAGATTAAAAAAATACTTCTAATGTGTACTTTTATGTATACTATTTTTTAAAAAGTATGAAAAAAAATCATTCATTTTTAAATTTGAATGAGCCATATGCTATATCTAACTAAACCTATTAGTCAATTATGAATTTCGAAACATTTTTCAAATGTTAAAATGTCTAAAAATGAATATTGACCCCCGAACACTTTTTTTAAAACTAAAAATCGAATTTATAGTTTAATGAAATTTCGTTTATATTTAATATGTTCTGTTCGAAAGGATTAATATAGTAGGTACAAAATATGTACTCAATTTCTCCCTAACCTGCGAAATACATAATTAAAATATAAGATTATCCGACTGAAAAATATAATTCCACAAATCAAGAATCTCTAATGTATTTACCATAACATTTTGTTTTAAATTCTGAGCGTATCGAGGGAGCTAGTGGTTTTACAATGATGTTTATTTATTTATTAATTTTTTTTCTGTAAACACTTTTTTCTAACAGAAGGAGTGCTCCGATTATTATAAGCTTACCCGGTTTTCGGTAGCAAATTTTGTCTAGTTGGTACATTTAAGAGGTAATTTTTCGATTTTCATAATAACTTTTTAATGCATAAGAAAAAACTACTAAAAATTACGAAAAAATGGAAAAAAATCAAAATGAAAAAAGCAAAATGGCAAATCCAGATTTTTCATTTTTCCGTAATTTCGAAAATAATGACTTTAAAATGTTGAAATTTATATCGAATATTTAATTTAGCAATATATTCACGTTAATTAAAAATGTTTTTGGCAATTTTGGGCTATTTATATACGTTTTAGTTTTCAAGATGTCTAAGTTCTAAAAAGGGTAATTTTGGGTTTTAAGATATGAAAATCTTATTCAACATTAAAAATATGTTACTCTAATTAAAACCAAAAAATTTCGAAAATCCGTAGTCACAATTTTTTTTTATAGTCGTTTAAATTTTTTCAACAAAATTATCACTTTTGATGTATTAAAGTCCAAATAGTTTGTAAAATAAGATTTTAAGACCTGAGAAAATTGTATACAACATTAGTCGTACATTACTTGAACTAAATTTAAAAAATCGACGGAAAAGAGTATTTTAGATTCTGAGTGTAACGAGGGAGCTAGTGGTTTTACAATGATATTTATTTTTATTTTTTTATTTTTCTGTAATACACTTTTTCTACCAGAAGGAGTGCTCCGATCATTACAAACTTACCCAGTTTTTGTCAGCGAATTTCATCTAGTTGGTACTTTTGAGAAGTCATTATTCGATTTTTTTTATAGTTTTTTAATGCGTAGGGAAAAACTACTAAAAAATGACGAAAAAATGGCAAAAAATCGATTTCGTTAAATCCAGATTTTTCATTTCTTTGTAATTTCGAAAATAATAACTTTAAAATATTGAAATTTATATAGAATATTTAATATGGTAATATATTCACATTATATATTCATTATGTATTGTATACTCACATCATTGGATAGAATGATTAAGTAATATTAGTAATTCATTTATTTGAATTTAATGGGTATGACAACCCCATTACATATGTAATATTAAATTTACAATGTTAAATAGTATATAGTACAGGTACATTCTATATAAAATAGATAACAAATGAATTATAAAATAACTTAAACTAATAATTTACAAGGATAATAGATATAATGAGCTTAAACAAAATAGTGATAAAATAATTATTATTAATTAAAAATAGTTATACGTTTTGGAAATGAAAACGGTAGACGACTAAGAAACTCAGGACCATCATTGTTATTGTGAAGAATATTATATAAAAAGCATATATCAAGTTTTATTCTACGTAATTCAAGGGAATCCATATTAAGAAGATCCAAAATCGGAGCTTAAGAAGTATGAGAAATATGAAGAATATTGAAACGGTAGCTGATAAAACCTAAAAATTTTTTTTGAACATCTTCTAATGATAAATTATGTTTGTTAAGATATGGAGACCAAATAGTACAACAATAGTTAAGATGGAACCTAATCTAGGATGTATAGATTAGATTTAATGCATTGATGTTTTTTAAAATACCACAGGAAAATTTTATAAATCCAAACTGCTTTAAAGATTTATATTTTATACAAATTATATGTGTATCAATCGTAAGTTTAGTATCAAGGAAAACACCATGATCTTTAAAGTTTGAAACTTGTCCTAATTATTTACGTAGTACATATTTGGGATGTTAGAACGAGAACGATTAAACGACATTAATTTACATTTATTTATATTCAGGTAAAGATGATGTTGATCACACCATTTAGAGTGCGTTTAAATCAGATTGAAAAAAATTAGCGTCATCGAAGAATTTGATAATAAAAATTTTTAGATCATCGATAAACAAGATCATATTATAATAAGATAATAAAATATCGTTAATATATATTAGAAAAAGGATAGGTGCTAAATGAGAACCTTGGGGTACACCACTAGTTTATGGGAAAGGTTAAAAATAATAATTTTTATATTTAACAATTTGGGAACGATCTGAAAAATACGAATGAAAAATGAGAGGAGTGGATCACAAATACCAAAAGCTTGAAAATATGACTAACAGTATCAAAGGCTTTGGAAAAGTCAGTAAAGATAACGTCAACTTGATGGCCATTCTCAAATGTATCATTTATAGACTGAGTAAAAACTAATAGATGGTTGTTGTTGATCTCGAGGTTCAAAAACCATATTGATGGTTAATTATTTTAGAGTTAAGAGTTGGAATTATTTGTTTAGAGACTATATCTTCGAATAGTTTTGGAATCGGTGAAAGCAGAGAAATTGGAAGTTAATTAATTACATTTGAAGTATCAGAATTTTAATGGCTGGGGGCTACTAAAGTAGATTGCCAGAAATCCAGAAATGCCAGATAAAAGGGACAAGTTAAATAAGTATTGTAAAGGAGTTACGAGAACATATTTACAACGCTGTAAAAAAATATTTGGAATTAAGTCAGGACCAGCAGAGAGTTTGTTGTTGAATGAATTTAGGAATTCAAAGATTGTCAGATAAAGGGATAGAACATGATGATAAAGGAAAATTAAGATTTGTGTAGACGTGATAAGCGAATTAAGTGCAATAGAAGCAATGTTTACAGATTTATAATTAATATAAACACTAGAAAAATGACCGGTAAAATAATTTACAATTTGAGTACCATCATCACTTGACAGACCATTTAGACTGGGAAGTTCTTTAAATTGCTTACTTTTAATATAATTCCAAAAATGTTTTTGATTATGAATGATAGAGTTTTGAGTAGAAATTAAGTAATGTGAATAATCACTTTTTGGTAATTGTTTACAGCATCTTCTCAAGTTGGAAAATAAGTTATAATCAATAGAAGACTTTGTTAGTTTAAATTTTTTATGAGCTAATTTTTTCTTGAATACAAGATCTTTCATTTCCGGTGAAAACCAATGAGGAAAAGATGTCCAGATTCTATTATCTTTATTTAAATTATTGTATAATGTAAAGTTGTTCGTAAATATTTTTGATATTAAATGGCTTTATTTATGTTAAATTTCATTGTTTTATACTTTAAGTAATGTACATTATGGGTGCCTACAAAATTTTAAATATTTATTTCATATCAAATAAGATTTCAGTTTTAAAATCATCCATCTGAAATCAACGGATAACATATAAATGTATATTGTCAAAAAGTACATAAATTTAAATACTAAGTACACCTTGTTAAATACATTATTTTATTGATCTAGAAAAGTTTTAGTTAAACCAGCCTTAAACTTAATATATAAATTACCTTCCTATGTTGAATGAACAATTAATAATTGATATAAACTGTTTGATAATACACTAATATATTTAAAGGTATTGAATTATTTTTTATTACATTTGAAATAGTTGCGTGGATTTTTTTTCTTTACATACCTATTGGATATATATTCAATCATAAGCTTGTTATATATCTGTTATTATTCCACCATAAAGTTATTAGTTTGTTGCACTAATTTTATCGATGAAATTAATTTACTTGAAAATCTAATATATGGTAGGTACATAATATAGTAATATACCTTTAACATAATTATGTATCTTTATATAAGTTTAGTATAGGTATCAAATTTTAAATCAATTTAAGGGGTTTTCTAACCCAAGGAAAATATATAATATATTTAATATAAAAAGGTTCATCAAAGTATGGATTTATAATGTATACTTTTAAAAATGATGGATGTTTACATAGATATATAAATATTGCAAGATATTTACATATAGTATTCTTTAATGTTTTATAAAGACCATTTGTTTAGTGAAATATCTAATAGGACATTCAGTTTAGTATGTTATAAGTATTAAACCACGGGTAATTATATTTATATAGGAATAAATATATCATATGTACTATTTTTTTTTTATATAGTTTGTCCAATATTGAATACATTAAAGGAATATTATTATCTTCAATCATGGAAATTCTATTTAACATAAAACGTTTCTTCAAGTAACTATTAATGTATAATGTATACCGTTCTATAAAATATATATCTACCTATATGTACAAATTATAGCATTCGCCAATTTCTATATTTACTGTATATTATTTGATATTTTATGATTATAATTTAAATTTTTGTTCGATTATGTCATGTGATTTTTAATTATGTTAGTGTACAGGCCGGAAGCGTATAATAATAACACGCGCACACCGGACACCTATCCTTCGCGCGCATCACCTAACACTTTATTTGAACCGCCTCGGTCGGCCACACGGTGTGTATATGGGTGAATAGAACCTTAGAGTTTCTAACCTGGTTCGCCGAGGAAAACTAGGGCCTATGTAGATGGAAGAGTGTGTAGTGTGTATATGTGTGGGTGTGTAGGTATACATAAAACTTATGGGACCAGGTAACTTAAAACTAGTAAAAATGGTAACAATAGATATAATATAGTAACTGTGTTGCTTTTTATTAAATTAATAAATTACGCCCGTTTTGGCCCAATAAAATAAATCACCAAATATATCACAGCAACACAAATAAATAAATATAAAAAAAAAAAATAACTCACAATATTTTTTGGTGTAAAGACTGGCCAGCTGCACACCTGTACCTAGATCTAAATAAATAAATTAAACAATACACACACTCATATATAATAAATTAACATGCATAAATTAAATATACAAATATAATCACAATTACGACTATTCGAGTCAAAGATTATATAATATTATTTTGTGTACATTAAATTTGGTACACTCAGATACAATCCATCGAGCTCAATATATTTTGTATAAATATCAACAATAAAAAATAATGTTCACGTTTGTGTTGGCTATTAGAGCCGTTTTTACGATAATAAATTAAATATAGAAAAGATTACACGCGGCTATTAGAGCCGCCTAGATAAATTATATAACACGTAAGTAGCAAATTAGTTACCGTAGCTATTCGAGCCGATTTACATAATTATCCATAAAAAATTGATATACCTTTTTGAACGGACGAACAACAACGATATAGGTACACGAAATTTATCACGATTAGCACGATACAATTTACAATAATAAAGGAGATTGGGATATTTGTTTACAATTAGGTACGTTCTCAATTTGCGAGAAGGGATGACTTTGTGATGCGTTCGGTACAATAGTTTTCGGAATAAAACGACGGCTGTGATTTGCATGGCGGACGAAACAAGACTATATTATAATTCACAAAAACATACATTGTACAATTATTGTGATGTACGTCGAAACCTACATTGACGTATACGACAAAGTTGGCGCACAACGGGACTCGCACCTCCACGACCCCGAGATTAAGAGTTGGCAACAAGATATTCACGATCCTGAAATTTGGATTTTTTTTTCACCTGCGGTTCACTATTACCAA